>SAUA01000102.1:0-124552 GCA_004335185.1 Phoma sp. RAV-16-625
TATTGCCTAGAGAACCTTGTCCTTATTATACTAAAATTCTTATAGTAGTAATTAAAATACTACTTTATAGGAGTAAAAGAATTTATAATATTCTTTAAGATCTCTCTTCTTATATTCTGCTAGATCTTTAGGTTTAAGCGTGTGCTTTAGTAGGTGTAGTATAAGCATTATAGACATGCCCCTCTTATATATACTAGGGTCTAGGATCTTAAAGGCCTCCTTAATTATTTCTATTATACTTAGAGTTACAGCCTCCTCTATATTCTTTAGTTATATAATCTTAGCCTTAAGGGCATGTAGGCACTATAACCCTTAGAGTTTATTATATTATTATTTAGTAGCTTAGATATGCTTATTTAGCGTTAAGAGGGCGTTTACTATAGGCGTTACTAGCTTATTAGTAGCTAAAGATACGCTGCTTAATTTCTCTCTCTAAGTTAGTTGTAGTAAGGCTTGTTATATTCTTCTTATAGATACCCCCTAACTATTTGTTTGTGTTAAGGGTGCTATCCCTAGACTATTAGGTTAACAAAGTATTATTATATTAAGGTCTAGTTATAGGCAATAGTACTTGCTTTATACTAGAATAGATAGTAGAGAGATAGTAGTAGGTAGATTGTTCTTAGAATAATACTTGTTGTCCCCTAGGATTACGTCTAGCGTAGGTTTTACGCAGCATAGCTGTATATAACGCTATTTCTTAATAGAATAGTGTAGGAACACTATAACACTATAGTAGGCTTTATAATACCCCGTTATAGTATATATACTACTATTACCTTCTCCTCTATCTTATCTAGCTTACTTAAGTTAGATTAATAGTTATATTAGGTACACTTTCTAGCGTGTTGTTGTCTTAGTATTGTTTCTAGGACGTTAAATGCCTTAGATGCGTGTTTTATACTATCTAGTGCAGTAGCTTAGGTAGCCTAGATAGTAAGGTAGAGTATACCTTTATTATAGAATTGTTGCATATAGCGTTATAGTAGTATTATTATAATAGATAGCTATAGTTATAATGTTAGTAAGAGCGCGCTGCTTAGTAGTAGTACGCTACTTAGTAGTAAAACACGTTATACTTTACTAGCTATACTCTAGTATAAAATTTAAGTTAGACTAGATAGATAATCTAACTAAGATAATCTAATCTAGTAAGATTTATAATTAGCTTCTATAACTACTATTCTTTACTATAACAATATATTATTAAGTAGAGTAAGATAAGATAAAGAATATAGACAAATAGATAAAACTTAAAAGATAAGACAAATCTATTTCTAGATACAAAAGCTAAAATACGTCTATATTTAAGTTATCTATCTTAAAATTAAGTAAGCTTAGCGGTATATACTGCTATTACCTTGTCTTACATAGTATGTAATACCGTATAGCTCTGCATCTGTTTTCTTACCTAGTCTTCCTATTAAGCGCCTTCCTACAAGCTTATGCTAAAGCTTATGCTAAGCGGAACGTGGGGGCAGATAGGGTAAGACTGGGTTGAAGGGAAAACGGAGATGCACGTGATTAGCGCTATAAAGCAAGCACGTATAACAGTACCATAGGGAGTGTTTGTCATACAAACTCTCGCCCCACCACTTCCCAAGCTTGCGAGCCGGGTTTTCGCCGCGGTGGTGACCCGCGCCGGCACCGGAAAATACAAACAATGTGGGTTGAACGCAAGCAGTCTTAGTGGGTTGCGTGCCGGTAATACAGGCGAGGAGACATGGTTGGTCGGTGTTGAAATCCAGACTTATACTTCTGACGTGTTACTCTCTATACCTATGCCAGCTTACACGTTCATATTAGCTATGTTATGGTACTTCAAATCGATATTGTTCAGCGTCTCAAAAAAAAGTTAAAAAGAACTCTACATTCTGCTAAGGGACTTGATAGTAAATGTATTGTTTTGATCTAGGTGTCCTTGATAAGATTCCACTCTGCAACTGTTCCGCCATTTACTGCATTCGCACTGTGCTGGTTCCCCTTAACGCCTAAATGCGCAAACCGACCGCTCCAGACACACGCACTCAAGGTAATGTTTGTCTGGTTACCTACGTACGTCTTAATCTCGTACGCAGTCACAGGGTCCCATGGCGCGCTGATCTGCACCTCAGCTGCCGTGACGTTTCTAACATCACCAGTCGGGGCTTGCGCAGAGAAAGGTGGCAATGATGAGTTGCTAAAGTATATCTCGAAATGCGAAGGTGGTTGGTTACCCCAATCCATTGCAATCTTAGTGATTGGGTAGAATGACGCGTCGCCCAGGTCCACAGTCAAGTAGCTAGTGACGTTGGAAAACTCAGGCTGCCACTTGGTACTCGCTGCGCCATCAATCGCTGCGATTGGGAATTGGCCAGGCTTGTTGGCTTGAGGAGGTGGAAGAAGAGTGCCGCATTGTAAGATGTTGCCAGCAACTGTCAATGTTTCGCCCATAGGACGGTTGCTGATGACAAGGGGTGCATCCCCAAGTTCGTACGTTGTACTATTGCGACCGCTGCGAGTGCCAACTGTGACCGGAATAGACTTGTTGAAGTAGGAAAAGTCGGCGGTCGGGAGTGTGTATTGGCCTCTAGGCAAGCGGGCGAGTGTTGTATGACTGGTGTTGGACGTGGCGTTAATTCCATGGCCCTTCCAATAGAATATTCGATAGTCGAGATACTCGATTTGTGGTGGTAGCGAAGGATCGATATCCAAGCTGTCGTAGTACAGGCCGAGACCCAAGTATCCGAAGATGGCGACACGATTAGTGCCGCCCATGCCAGTCAGAAAAGGAAAGGCGGGATGGGTACCTCCGTTCTCTTGAGCATTATCGAGCAGTTGCTCAGAATATTGATACCACGGTGCGCGTATATACGGCGACGAGGAATATAAGTTGTATGTGAAGCTCGAGCATCCCGAAGGAGAAACCTCGTTTGCAACGACCGCAAAAGACGAATAGGTCATGGCTGGTCCATCTAGCGACTGCTTTGCGGCGTAATAATCAAGATTGGACAGACTGTATGGATTAGGGTAATGCAGTAGATCGTCGATAAGTACAACGTCTGCCTGCTTTACCTCTACTGAACCGTTCATGCCTGCATATTCCACGATGATACCAGCGTTTTCGTTGGTGGGAAGTCTCATCTTTGAAGCTATGTTCGACCAACTCTCGTTAGGCTTCAACCCAAGCAACTTGTTGAATTCGTTTGTTTCGAGGAGATGTCTTTGAATGAGCGCAGTCGTATAGCCAGCGTTGTTGACCTGATTGGCGTACTCGTCAGGATCTGTGGCATTCCAAAGCTCAAACGCGCCTGAAGTCTCGTTGAAGTCTAGAACTTGTCCGAAGAAGTGGGCAATGGCATTGGAGATGGGTAGCAAGGTGTCGTTGAAATACTGTTGATCACCAGTAATGATCAGGTGATTGTTGAACGCCAAAATTATGTCACCATTAAGGTGATATTCATAATCGAAGCAAGCACCAGTCCCTGTGCAGTTTCCAAACCTGCCGCTGGTCCAAGGATAAACTGCCCCACCAGACGTGAACCTTCCGGTCTGATTTTTGCTCGACGTGAATGCTGTCTCGACGTTTTTCTGCGCCTCTTCGAAGTGTTCAACCCTGTAGTTGATGATGTTCTGAGCGTGTTGCGGGTGTGAGACCTGAACGCCGGGTGCGATCCACACATCAGCATCCCAGAAGATCATGCCCCCGTAGCAGTCAGAGCCCAGACCACAAACCGGAACGCTGTAAATGTTCAGTTGCGTATTGTTGCCAGCTGCAGCAACGGCATGAGGCCCCACCATATTCGAGAGTAAATAGAATGGGTTCGTGCGGGCTAGGATGTGGAGCTCTTTAATGTTTGCATCATTGGGAAGCGAGCCGTTCTGCAGATAATAGCTGTCCACCGAATCTGGGGTAAGTATAGACTCCCATTCTTCGATGTGTGAATGCAACAGTGAATGGTAACCCTCTTTAGCACCTGATAACGAAGCCTCCTCCGCAGTAGCTTGTGGATTGGGAAAAGCATCCGTCGATGCAACACCAACGAATTTGTCTAGCTCAGTTGGTCGCCAGGCTGCAAGACTTACTTCGATAGATTGCGCGATCGTTGAACTATTCCCCTCGCCGAAAGGGCCCTTTTTGACGTGCTGGCGGGTGTCAAAGTTGATCCAATCGCTGCCAGACAGTGTCGAATAAACGTAAGCTGTCACATTGGTGATGTTGCCTGGCCGGACGGCGGACCAAATGGTCGGTGAACCTTCCTCGAACCTTTTGTCAACAAACTCTGAGCGAACAGCACAATCGCCATCGAGTACATCGTAGACCGTGACATTAATATTACGTGTCGCTGTGAGCCGCAACTTAACAGCCGCCTTGTTGACGTGCAGCTTGTGCACCAGCAATTGGAAATCCACGTCAATAGCATCTTTGCCAGAGCCACCGGGTCTCCAGTAATAGCGCCAGCTTGCAACACCAGCTTTCATGTTGAGACTCGAGACGAAATCGGTGATGTGCTCAGGATCGACCGATGCGTTCAGCATCTCTCCATTCGCCTCAATCTGAAGCCCGCTCCAATGTGGTATGCCAGCAACGAAGCTCTCCCAACCATACTGGTACAACCAAGGATAATTTGTGCCGTTCGTTCGTGGCTGACTGTTCCAGAAGCCCGCAATCGTCGAAAAGGTCTGTCGTTTGCTGAAGAGCGGCCATCCGCTAATGACATCATCGGCGACGGGCTTGTCAACCTCGAAGAAAGGCCCGGCAGAAGCGACGTTAATGCCAAAATAGCCATTGGCAAGAGTCAAGCGAGATTGGTAGTGTCCTTGATCCAAGGCACGTGTCGAGATTATCCAATTATCGTCATCCCAATCTACATCTTTGAATTGATCTTGTTCGCTGCTGCTCGAACTGGAAGCTAGTTTTATCGTTGATAAGAAAGCAAGGAGGACATGTACAAACACCGCCAGCATATTGAGTAAAAGTCGAAGAAGAGAAAGCGATCTGCAGGGGCGCGCGCATGCGCTGTCTTATACGCCCCAGCGTGAAGCACAGAGCTACGACGATCCATTCATGCTGCATCCGTCGATCCGCGCTAGCTGATCCGGTCATTTCGTGTCGCCGCTTATCAGCCCGAGGCTCCACCTCACGATCTTCAGCTTGTTGGCGGCAGCTCTAGTGGAAAAGCCACACTGCAAAACTCTTGACTGTCGGTCTCACACAAATGTCTGATGGTAGTTTAGAGTTCGAACGTTCTCAAATGCGCAAGGCAGAAACCAAAAGAGGCGCAACTTGCAAAAGGAAGTACTAGGGAGCGTATGACGACAGCACCAGATCTTAGTGGTGTCGCGAACACGCAATCACCCGCATTGCACACTATGACTCGCACCGTCAAAGTATGCCATTCATCTACATACTAACTACTGAACGAAAGCTCCTTCGGCTGATGAGACCTACGTATTAGTTGCTTAGTTAGGCAACACTTCTTTACGAACCCCTTAAGTGCCCGTAATGCGCGGTAAAGTCGGACAGTGCGAGACATGCAGCCTGCGAGATGGTGCTGCGATTATGTGAGGATTTGATTGCGTATGCAGCCATCAAACTTGAGATGTTCAGAAGCCTTTGTGCATCAAGCAACTCATGAGCTCCGCTGATTGGCCTTGACCCCGCTACATCACAGAAGTCCAGATTCGTTTGCTGAAGCTGTCTCACACTCATGCTCATGCGGAAGGCTCTCGTTGACTGGTTCCTCACGCTACATGCCTCCTCTAGGTCTAACTCATCTTAACAGCGGCGAGTGTTCCTGGAATTTTTGCTGCTGGCAGTGCATTCTGAGTCTGCACAACGGCAAGTCAGGTCAATCGCGCTTCGTGATAGCACGTCGACATCCACCATATTCATGTGCGCAGGCAAATCAGGAATCTCGACGATTCAGATGGCGAGTGTCAACGTGAATTTCCTCTGAACTATCATGTGGCCCATTTGATTACTCGTTCACTGGGCAGCTCTCAAGCAGACCCACTTGCGTGCCAACATGCGCTCGCTTTTAGAAATCAATAAGACTCCCACTCTCTCTATCTAATAGGTCTGTTTTCAGGCTTAAACCTCGAGAAGTACTTCGGTCAAGCACATCAGGTAGATTAGTGGCTGGGAGTATATGGGTAGGTATTCGTCGCGGTCTCCAACCTGTACCCAAAAGCTTTCGCCACGAATCAGTCGTTCGACTCGATAGTATCTTTGGTGGCCGGATAGCGTCGCTATCAAATTTGCCCCACGAGGGAGCCGCACGCCTTCCCTAATGGGTAGCGTACTCGTTCCACTAAATCGTCAGCAACATTACATGTCTACAACACCACAATCAGCCTGAGAGAGAAATACCAATGGACACACTGCCGGAGGAACTCCTTGCGCAGATAATCTCGTTCGTTCAACAACAGCAAGGTCTTGCTAGTCTTTGCCGCATGAACAAGCGGCTGAACCGCATCGCCACTCCCATCCTGTACGAGAGATATTTCACCAGCTACGGAAGCATCACCAGTCGTTACTTAACAACTCTCATCGAGCGGTCAGATCTTGCAGCCTGTGTCAAGGCTTTGCGATGGGACTACAGCACGCTCGCAAGGCACCGCATATCCGTCTTTGACTCAAACGATCTCCAAAACACTCTTCGTGCCTTTCCGTACCCAGTCTCAGCCTTTGCGACCCGATGTGCGGAGGCCATCGAAGGCGCTCGAGGCAATGGCGAGCTTACAGATTCCTTCTTAACGACCGCGCTGATGCATACGCCGAACATCCAAAGCGTTGAAGTCATCGACAAATGGTACGGTGACGATGTCAGAAGCACTAGAAGATGGATCGATCCCATCCGGATGAGGGTTCCACATGACTTCCGCCATCTGAAGTCGGCCAGTATCACAATGGCATGTATGCAATTCGACGACGTCATTGTTCTGATGCGTCTGCCTTCCCTGCGGACGCTTCAACTCTGCAATCTCGTTGAGCCTGAAGTGCGTGCCGTGGGCCTGGGTATTCCTCCAGAGCCTTTTTCAAACGTCGATGAGTTGAGCTTTCGGTCTTGTCGCCTCAACTGGAAGACAGTGGCTTGGATGATGGCGCCGTGTAAGATTCTTCGACGCTTTAGCTACGTAAGCTTCAATCTGGCGCTGTTGCGTCTCTCGACCCCTGCAGACCTGCAAGACCTCAAGAACACGCTGGACCAACACGTAGGAAGTCTTGAATACCTGGATATCGAAGTCGATGTTCTCGTCTCCAGTGGCGCGGACCATGGCGAGATTGGTTCTTTTGCTGGCTATCCGCAGCTCAAGCACCAACGCGTGTGGCTCAATCCATTCAAGCCCTACCGTGAACTGGGTCTGCTCACACCCTGATGCAGACGGGTTGCACCATCAGCTCTTACACGATGCGCTGACCATGACGTCATCTCACCGTCCGCGCACGACACCTGAAGGCAACTTCGTCCTGCCCTCTGCTGAAGACTCGATCTACAACACTACTAGAATCGAATCTCTGGGCCAAAAGGCCATCATGGCATCCCATGCATTGCGCCTCCCACGGCCTTTCGCGGACATGCCACGCGCGGCCCTCATGTATCCCTTTGCAACGCCCATCGAGCCCCTTAAGAACCTCACCACCCACCTGTCGCGACATTCCAATGGCAAGGTGCCCAATCTATGGATCAAGCATGAAGATGCGAACAGTGCACTGGCATACGGCGGCAACAAAGTGCGCAAACTCGAATATGTCATGGCCGATGCGATAGCCAGGAAAGCGACGCATCTTGTGACTGTAGGTGGGGTACAGAGCAATAGTCAGCGGCAGGTCACAGCAGCAGGAAATCGATTCGGGATGAAGACTGTTCTCACGCCTGACCCAAGCATCGGAAATCCGTCGGCCAAGGATCGAGATGCCTATGGGCGTATGGGAAACGTGCAGATCAACGCGGTACTGGGTGCGCAGTGGAAGCCTTCTACGCCAGAGGATAAGGAAGAGGCAAACACAGAAGGCGGAGACGGGCTGGCTTATGAGGTGGCCGCGAGGAGGGAAATGGCGAAAATTCAGGCTGAGGGTGGGACACCGTACTTCATTCCATCGGGTGCGAGCATGCATACGCTGGGTGGCTTGGGATTTGCAAGGTGGGCTTTTGAGTTGGAAGAGCAGGAGAGAGAGTTGGGCATCACGTTTGATGCGGTTGTCGTGTCGACGGCGAGTGGGAGTACGTTGGGTGGTATGGTGGCCGGGTTCAAGTTGATCCATCAGGTCGGAAAGAGCGAAGACAGTGCGGCTAAGAGAAGACTCATTGGAATCCAAGCTACAAGTTGCGACTTAGAGGAGACGGCGAGAGTGGTACTGCTATCTGCACGCAACACAGCCAAGCTAATAGGTGTGCAAGAAGACGACATCAACGCGGACGACTTCGAGCTTAACGGACGCTTCAACGCAGGATCATATGGCTACCTCAATGATGAGACAAGGGACGCGATCAAGCTACTCGCGAGTACAGAAGGAATCTTGACCGACCCAGTCTACACAGGCAAAGCTTTCGCAGGGCTTCTTGGGCTGGCACGAGAAGAGGCTTTCAGCGAAGCAAAGAATGTTTTGTTTGTGCATACTGGAGGTACACCAGTCTTGTCAGCCTACCCGTCACTGCATGGATTGGATATATAGTAAAGTTGTTTATAGTGTATAGTTATTCATTCCTCGAGTCGGCTTCCCGTTTCTCACCATTTCAAGACCGACTGAATGGCAGCTGCTAGCACCTTGCCCTCTGCGGCGTGGGTTGCGGCATTGGGATGGTAATCGCACCCAACATCACTGCCCTGGCTCGGCCAATCCACGAAATGCGCCTTTGCGCCCAACTGCTTGACTGCATCCTGTACGGCCTTGGTCTGATTTGTCTTTTGCGCATCTGCCGCTGTCGGGAAGGTGTCGCTTAGCATGGGACTGTTGAGCAGGAAGAATTGTGCCGCTGGATAGCGGACCTGGATCTGCTTGACAAACTTGACGAGTCCGGTTGTGAAGGCAGAGGGGCTGAGGACCTCGCGAGCAGCGTACGATTGGCCTTGTGCGTTGTAGCCGAGATAGCTCCAGTCATTGGTGCCCAGGTTGATGACGACGGCGCTGGGCTTCCATGAAGAAGGAAAGGGATAGCTGCCGTTGGCATCGTTGGCGCCATAGCGGGTGTAGAGTTCGGGGATGACCGGGCTGGTGTCAGGGGTTGTGGAGGCAATGTTACGAACGAGGCCTTTGCCGCTCCAAGCGATGACCTGGTAGTCGGCACGGAGCGCGTTGGCTGCCAGGACGCCATAGGTCTTCGGGTTGTCCGTCACAGCGGCGTTGTTGGTGCATGGGTTGGTGCCATCGAGGCCGTACCCAACGGTGATGGAGTCGCCAATGACTTCGATTTGGCGGGTCGGGGCCTTCTCCGCAACGAAAGAACCGTCTGTGGTAACGGTGCTGATGGAAACTGTGCCGAGCGCTGTCTCGGATCGTCTGCGCAGGACTACAGTGTGTGTGCCCTTTGCGAGCTTAGAGATGGAGACAGTAGCGTTGACGACCTTTGCAATCTCGGTGGGTGCTTTGCCATCGACGATCAAGTCGAAACTGTTGTCACCAACTATGTTGGCGAGACTGATGGTGGCGGAGGTTCCCTTGAAGGTGAATGAGACGCCTGTACCGGGCCAGGTGAGCTCCTTGGTTGCTGGGTTGACTCGGCCTAGGAACCGGTAGCCAGCAACGGGCGCTGCAGCGGGCGCTGGTACGGCCGTGGCAAGGCCAACGAACAACAGGAGCGGAATGTACATGTTGACCGAAGAAGCTCAGGATGAAGGGGAGTGGAGACGGGTTGATCAGACGGCCAGATCAAGTCTGTTTGCCGACTTGAAGCTATCAGCCACACGACGAGGGAAGTAGACCCTCTTATACCAAGTCACGGCAACCCACGCTATCAAACGGTACGTCAACCCCTCCTTATAAAAAGTCATGTCACAAGCACTATGGGAAGATTGAGGATCGTTGTGAGGTTCATGCGGGCTCCATGGGAGCAGACAGCCGGCTCGTCTATTTCACATTTAGCGAGTGGGGCCGGAGGCTAAATGGACGCTCCTGATTGGCCGTGGTAGATTACCGCCGGTGCAAAGGACATGGAAGTCTGTCTAGTCTGACAAGCGAGATGGTTGGTGCATGTCAGGAACGGAACACGGGCTCCGTTCTACCTCGAAGCAGCCAGCAGCTAGTTTCCAGAAACATGACGGCGGGGCGTGTGGGCGTGTTGCCGGGCTCACGGAGACAGGTGGAGGGAAAAGTGGGTCACAAGGTTGTGAGCCAGATTTACACAGCAGGAAGCTTGATGAGGTATGCATGGGTGATGGCACAGTGTGCATGAGTGTGCCAGGCAGACATCGTGTGCTCAGCGAGTAGAGAAATAGAGAGATGTAGCGGCTGCTCGGTGCGTAGGATGGCTTGATATATGGTACATGCACTGACGGCTGCTGGTCGTGCGGCGGGGAGGTAGTGGCAAACCGAGCTCCTCGCGTGGCCGCTGCCTGCCTCCTACTGCTTCAGCATTTTCCTCGTGGCGCCTTCCATCCACAGCTTCGTGTACCACCGGTGGGCGAGCTGGAAGTTCCAAGGCAGGGGGTCGAGGTCTTTGCCGTCGGGGGTGGTGTTGACGAAGACGCTCTTGAGGTGGAACGTGGCCGTGTCCTTTGCGTCGTCTGTCGAGACCTCCATGGAGAACAGGCCGTCCGAGGCACGGTGGTCCTGGTTCAGAGGCGAGTCACCACAGCGCACAATGACCTGGGCACGTCGGTCAGTGCTCGACATGTAGAGAACTGGATCAACCAGCACCACGTACCTTGTTGGGAGTGTGTTCGACAACCTCAAAGTGGTCGGTGATCTTCTCGCCGACGGGGTACTCGCTCGTCTCCAGCTGCTTGATGTCCCAGAGGTGGTCTTGGCGGCCCGGCAGCGCGCGGTACTTGCGCTCGAGGAAGCGGCGCTGCACGCGAAAGCCGATGCCACTCCAGATGCCGCGGCAGAAGTCGGTGGTGAGGCGGTCTACGGGCACTGCATCGCCGTCCTTGAGGCCATAGCGCGCCCTGAATTGCTGCAGCGGCAGCGTCTTGACAGCGTGGTCGATGCAGATGGGCTTGTTGCGGAGCGGGTTGTGCTTCTGGGCGACGGCTGTGGCGAGGTCGGGCGACGACGTGTCGTAGGGCACGAAGCTGGTGTTGCGCGTGTAGAAGCTGAAGACGGAGTAGCCGAGCAGTGCGTTTGCGCCTGCCGCGCCTGCGAGGCCGAGCACGACGCCAAATAGACGTTTCGTCCCGGAGATGCGCTTGAATTCCGGCGGAGGTGAGATTGTGTTCATGGCGGCGGGGGGAAGGGGGTCTAGTCTCTTGAGTTGCGCTCCTCTGGGGTCTCGTCGTCGTCGTCGGCGTCCTGGCCCGACCGCGGTGAGCTGAGCTGGGTTGAGTTTTGGTGGAGCTTGGGCCGCCTGCTCGGAGTTAGGATTTAGAGGTGAAGGTTGATTCTTTCCAGTGTGTCAAGTAAAGAGCCACCTCCATCCACTATGCCGTCGATGCTCAGAGTTGCTGCATGTTGGTGTTCAGGACTGTTACATGTCAATGCCCACAGTTGCTACATGTCCTGGGGTTGTCTGGGTGTTTGGCCGACAAAACAAACAGCACATAGACATGGACAAGTGAGCACGCCGACGATCATCAGGTCACGCTTCAACATTTCTCGGCTGTTCCAAAAGCACTTCTTATACGCTCAGCTCCTGAACAACATCAGCCCGGCCTCCTCGGCTGCCCCCTCGCTCTCCGCCTCGCTCTCGACATCCTCCTCGCCCAGCCTCAGTCGCTTGCCGAACAGGCTCCCAAACAGCTCGTCCCTCTGCCTCTCCCCCCACTCCCCGCGCTCCTCAGGCGCCATGAAGTTTTGCAACTTCTCCTGCACCGTGTATCGTAGCCGTCTGCCCTTGCTGGCCTTGGTATCCACCACCTTCTTGGTCTTGGCTTCTCTTGCCACCTGCCAGGGTGCCTGCACCACAAACTCGGACGTTCCGTTGGCATTCACGTCCGCTGACCGTTGCTCCAGCAGCTCCTTGAGGAGCAGCCCGTAGAAGTCGGCATCGTCGTAAATGGCCGCGTCGGGCTGCGCTGCTTTGTGGGCAGATTGCAGTGGGGCGCACGAACGTGGTGTTTGCGTGCGCGTTACAAGATGCGCCGATGTAAGCTGAGAGTCGAGCACCTCGGTGAGTGTCTGCTGTGCCGAGGCGTTGAGGCGAGCCTTGTTGTTGGTGACGGTGGTAGCCTTGGTCTTGTTGGACCACCGCTCGAGGACAGCCTTCCTGTGCGGCAGCGCCGACTTGTCAGTCCCGCGTATCGAAGCCCAAATGTCGGCTGACGACGTGTCGGCATCAAAAGTCGTGCGCTTGCGCTTCTCGCCGGTCCGGGACTCCTCGAGTGAAATGCGCAGATCGGTCAAGTTGTTAAGCAGCGTGAGGGCAGCAGCTTCAGCGGCCGAGACGGAGGCATCAGGCGCCGTCGCTTCCTTGTGGGGCTCGGCCAGCATCGAGTTGGTTGAGATGAGCGCCTTCTGCAGCCGGATGCGCGTGTTCAGCAGCGTGTCGAAGGTCTTGCGCTGCGTCTTCACCGCCTGACCCTTGGCGAGGTCCGACTGTGCACCAGCAGCGAGCGTCGAGGTGAGCGACTTGGCGTCCTTCATGAGGTCGCGCACAGCGGCCCCTGGCGTTGCGTCGTCACCAGAATCATCGCCGTCTTCTTCTTCCGAGTCTTCTGCAGCGTCCATGTCCACGTCTTCATCGTCATCTTCGTCGTCCTCGTCATCTTCCTCCTCTTCCGAGTCTCCTTGCCCGTCGATCAGAGCGTTCAGTCCCTCGGAAAAGTCTGCCTCTTCACTGGCCCCCTCACTTCCCTCTTCACTCTCGTTTTCACTGTCTTCCTCGCTGTCCACGTCGTCGAAGCCCTTGGCGAAAGGGTCATCGCCGTCGCTGTTCTCGAGGTCTTGACGGCTGACGCCCTTTCCTGCATACTGCTTGCCAAGGGGCACGACTTCCTTTTTGCGCAGCTTGCTCTTGCCGACGTCGACATAGTGCTCGCGCCCTGCGTTTGCGTCGTCGTCTTCGTCAGAAAGGTCGGCATCGGAGCGCTCGTCTTCACTTGAGCTGGGCGCAGGATCGAGTAACGACTCTGGGTCAAAGTCTGAAGTGTGTTAGAACCCCCGTCATGTGACACGGAAATATGCGACTGACCTCTGATCTTGGATTTGCCCATGTTGCGTGCTCTGTGTGGTGAGTGCAAAGGCAGGCGTGCAGGCGCAAAGTTCCTTCCCAAACTTCAGAGTGCCCCACTTAAAAGTTGCAGGCGCGTCGGTCGGACCTGCCTTTCTCCACCTCCGAGGCGCGTCTCCGCCGACATGGCCGCAACCACGACGACACGATGCCATGTTGAAACCACGATTATTCTCGACGTTGCGCTGCCTGCAGCATGAGAACCCACTGGTGAGCCCAACGCACTGCGCTTTGCGCATGGCCAAGCCAACCCATGGCTGACCCAGTAACCAGGGCCTCCCGCGCTCTGGCGCGCCTCCACAGCTGCCGCGCATGCAACGCGGTCTGCCCCAGAGACGGAGCATCAAGGACGTGAAGAAGATCATTGCCGTCTCCTCGGCCAAGGGTGGCGTGGGCAAAAGCACCATTGCTGGTTCGTGACATTTCGCTCTTTCCCAAACAAATTAACACGACGTCATCAGCCTCTCACACACCGCAGTCAACCTTGCCCTGAGCTTCGCACGCCGTGGCTACAGAGCCGGCATCCTCGACACGGATATCTTTGGCCCTTCCATACCCACCCTACTCAACCTGTCCGGCGAACCGCGCCTGTCAGCCAGTCAGTCCGCACTCCATCCCGCTTCTCGACTCTCGACGTTGACAAAGTGGTAGACAACCAGCTCATCCCCCTATCAAACTATGGCCTCAAGTCCATGTCCATGGGCTATCTCATACCAGAGTCATCGCCGGTAGCATGGCGCGGTCTCATGGTTATGAAAGCACTGCAACAGCTACTCCACGAAGTAGAGTGGGGTGGTCTGGACGTGCTGGTGCTTGACATGCCGCCAGGCACTGGCGATGTGCAACTCACCATTACCCAACAGCTGAACCTTGACGGCGCACTCATCGTGTCCACCCCGCAAGACCTGTCGCTGAAGGACGCCGTGAAAGGCGTAGAGCTGTTCAACAAGGTCAACGTGAACCTGCTTGGCCTGGTGTGCAACATGGCGGGATTCAAGTGTCCGGGTTGTGGCTCAGTGCACGAGATCTTCGGCAATATGAGTAAGATCAGGAACATGTGTTCCAAGTACGACCTGAAGATGCTGGGTGAGATACCGCTGCACGGTAGCATCAGCGACGATGCTGATCGTGGCAAGCCCACCGTGGTCGCAGAGCCCGAAGGTGAAAGAGCTGCGGCTTTTCTACACATCGCACACGAAATAGAAGCCGCCATAGGTTTGACCAAGTAGCAGCCAGGGTTCGAGCGCAGACACCCAGCTCACAAGCAACTCCAAGGGCTAATGAGCCTCGGATGCCGTCGTTCTCTCCTCATATTCAATCGCCCGTCATCAGCCGACTCTCCGTGACTTTTCCATGCGTGTAAAATGCAATCAGCGTGCTTATCAAAGTCCTTCCAGGCTCGACCTGCGGTAGACCTTAACTGGTGGCTTGAAGTCATGGGAAAAGCCAGTTGAGCCACGCAGCGTACATGAACACAGCAGGACTTGGGCGATATCCTACGGGGCGAAAATTGCCTTCGTACTCTTTTGTCTGCTGCTCGCTTTGTAAGATTCAATCCTATCTGGACTGCTAATTCTTCAAGACCTAGGGGTGCACCTCGATAATCTGTTACTCTACGACTGGAGCAGCCTTATATGAAAAATGCATCGCTCGATCATGTGCGCCTCCAGCCTTGCGGCTTCGGTGACCGAGCGGTGCTCACATTCTCAAAGCTTGGCAGCACGCTTCGCCATCGTCCTCTCTGTCGTCATGCAGTACACTCTTATTCAGCTCCTGCGTCGACGGCGCGACATCGAGCCCCGGGTTAGACGCAAAGAAATTCACCGGCTTCAACCCAACCGTCATCTTCTCACAGGGCATAACTGGCCAATCCTCAATCCTTGGATTGTGAGTCGATCCAAATGTATGCCACACCACCAAGTCTTCGTTTCTGACCCCCGATTCCGTCTTTTCTTCGGCTCTCTTCTCGATCGCGCTCGCGATGCCTTCGCCGCCCATAGACTGCATCGTGTACCTCCCTGACGGAAACATCTCATCGTCATGGTGCTTGGTCACCCACACAGCATGTTTTCCATACTCTGAGCGCTTGGCATGGAACGACGAGGGGTGTGCCAGGAGCATTTGGCTGTTCGAAGGGAGCAGCTGAAACCCTACAGGCGTCTGTGTCATGCTGTTCATTTGCGCCTCGTTGACGATCTTGAAAACGCGGTTCTTCGTGACATCGAGGTCAAAACCGCCTTCCTTCTCGATGTAGCGTGTATGCACCTGGTAACCAATGCCGAAGGGATTGTGCACGGCGACGTCGTCAATTGGCATCGCATGCGACTCCTCAATCACGACCGAGTTCTTGTGACCATCGATGGCAGGGTCAATGCGTAAACAGAACAGGTGCTGGTGGTAGGGTGCAAGTACGCCAGGGGCGACAATGGTGCCATAAGGCGGCTTCGGTTCCCCAAGAGCGATCGGCACGGTCGAGAGGATGCCTGTTGCGCGCACCTCATAATGGATGGAAGCATCTTGGCCAAAGTGAAAAGCGAAAATGTACTCATAATTACTGACTGTGATGACTGTCTGTAGGACAAGGATGCGCGAGCGAGTCACCACTGCGTGTCCGGTGCGGAAGTTGGTGTGCTTCCATAAAATACCATCATCTTGTTCGTGAAGACATACCGCATTAGGGAGTCTGAGGGGTAAGCCTGCAGCTGTGTTGTGCCAACCGTCGAAGTATCTGATGGTGCCTGTCATCATGGTCAGTAAGATGGAGTGAAGATTGCCACCGTGGCATGGCTTACCGAGACAGTCGCAACCTAGCTGCAGGTTATTGGCATTGATACCGGCACCATCGTTGCCCAAATCGAATGCCGCTTTCCGAGGGTATGGTGCCCGTGGATCGCCGTACGGCACAAACATCTCAGCCAGTGACAGTCGGTAAAACAGGCTACGGCCATCGTACCGAACATCATGCAGGGTAAGGCCCTCTCGGTAGTTGAAGCCTACTCTGAGTGACCATTTCTCCCAAGTCACTTGATGTCCATGAACCTGGAACGAAGGCCCTTTCGGCTGGAAGACTTGGTATGGCTTCGTGGAGGTTCGTGGACTTGGTCGTATTTCTGGATGATATTCGCTCGATTCAGTCGAGTGGATTTTGCGCTTATCGAATGGACGTGGTTCGTTGTGGAGTTGCTCGTTGGCAGAAGAAGGCAAGCGATAAACTTTCGTGACTTCAAGATCTTCTGATACTTCGGCGCAGAGATCAAGCGGATAGGCATAGTAATTCGCGTCTGGGTGTTCTAAAAGGCGGAGGTAAAACCAACACTAGGTTGCAAGTAAGCAGGAAAGTAATTGCATAGCAGATCCGGTAAGGCTTACCATGGTGATTCGGCGTGACATGTCGTTTGATCCGTCTGTAGCATATGCCCATGGCTCAATGATGACAGAAGACTCGGGTGGCAAGTCGAGTGTCGATATCTTTCTCTTGACGTCGGCGTTAGACATGCAGGCTTCCTCGACTTCTTTCATGTAAGCCGAGTCGATGTACGAATGTTTGCCATCAAGGCGCTGTTGCGTGCTGATGGAATCGCTTCCAAGATCGACGATTAACTCAAATAGTTGGATTCCGTTCAAATCGCTCTTAGTAAGGACTTCCACACGGGCGCATCGCCTGGGATTTGCGTGAGGTTGATCGCCGCGATGCTCACATTCGAGATAAGTGGTCAACTCATCCTTTGGGGGCTCTTTCAAGGTGATTACCCGGAAGTTCAGTCCCTGCCCTTCGAAGAGTGACCGCACAAGTTCTGCCACCTGTTTAATCGTTAGCTCTGGTTTCAGTATTACAACTTGGTGGGCCCTAACCTTGGATATCTCCTCAGGCGTCAGCGGGTCGAGCGGGTGTGTTGTAAACGGCATCTTGTTAGAGCGCATAGGTCAGTTGCAACCTGCGTCCTAAAATTCAGACAATAGACAACTTATGAGTACCTCAAACACTCAGGAACACGAGCATTGGTCTTTTTATACCGGGCTCACACGCCATAGTCGCGGGTCGTCTTCGATAGGCGATGATTGGCTACGCAGCTTAGCGTTGGAGTCCTCGCTTGCGCCTACCTTTGGAGGTTCGCCCGTCGGTCATCATCACCTCCAAAGGTTACAAGCATCTTACGATACCACACCTCCAAAGGTAACCCGAAGAGAATTTTGTGGACACTCTGGCAACGCAATCGCGACATGTCAAATCTCATGATGCCAGTTACGTAAGGTTTGATGTCGCATATGCTGTATTTGCGACCCAGGCACATTCAGCCAGATGGGATTTTTAGAGAAGCAAATACGCATGGGCTGGATATAAACTATGTTGAAAATAGAAGCCTGAGGGTATGATAATAGACGATTGATTAAGGTATTGACCCAAGACAAAGGAGAAAGACTATATGTACCCAGCCATCTTATGATCACATGATCTGGATTGACGACGAGATAGTTGCTAGTGCTGTGGGCGAGGTGCTAACGAAGATCGAGGTCAATATTGACGAAGGTGTGGCCGAAGACAACGCAGATGATGCTGTCGCGGAGATAGATGCAACGGAATTCCTGGCAATTGTGTAGCGAGGTTCAGTGCTATCCGTTGCGCAGCAAGAGTCGCTCTCACAGCAGCACCATACTGTTGAGTTCGCTGTTCCGTCATAAGGCGTCACGATCTGATCCATGGCTGTCTGCGTGGCCTGCTAGACCGTCAGCCACAAATCATCCAAGAAAAAGAGTTGTTCTCGAGTACTGAAGTTGTATGAGCACAAACTTTGACAAGTGCCAGTGTCTCAGTCGCTGCTTGTGCAGGTTCCCTCCAGTAACAATCTGTATTCGCACGGCACAGTCCATTGTTCAGACAAACGTCCCCTATTTAACAATGGACGGATGTGAGCCCCGATGCCGTGCAAGGGCTATAGTCAAGACTAGGGTTCTCCGTACCGTTGGCCCAGAAACAACCAGGTTGCGCTGCATCAATCTTAAAAGTGATTAAGTGAACAGTGAAGAGCATGGCTACAAACGGGGGCGGCGCCATGGTACAGCTGACCACAAAAGAAAAGTTACGCAGCAGAAGCACAGAAGCGCGGCAGCCTTGGGTCTTGAGGGTTGTGTCTGTTGAGTATCCGCCCCCAATCCGTGCTAAGGACTTTCCAATGGTCCGGTAAAGTTGAGGGCTGAGACAACGGTTCCAGTCACGGTGACTGGCGAATGGTCCTGACCGCTAACAAGCGTCGAGGCTGAACGGCTCTTGCACGCCTACACGGTTCTAGGTGTACATTTCAGAATTAGCCTTAAGGGTGCGGCCTGTCCTGAGCAATCGAAAGCGACCTGTATGAGGCCGAAAGCTTGGTGGTGGATCGCGATGCACTTCCAACACTATGTAGCTACTCAACAAACTCAAAGATCTGTTGATTTCCTAGAGACTGATGTCGACGATGGGCCCACTATACGTTTTCCTAGCCCAAGCAAGGTAGTACACCGTGCTCAGCAGAGCGATACCGCCTGTTACCAAGATCGACCAATTCATGTTTGCAGGTGTGACCTCCTTGAAGCTCGGCCAGAAGCTGAAGAAGAACACAAAGGCAAGGTAAACGCATGCAAAGGCGTTGTTTGCAATCCCAAGTGCACCAGGGATCCTCCAAGGTCCCCAAATTGTTTGCACCATGCCGTGGGCAGTGACGGATGGTATACCGTTGTCAGAAGCCGCGCTACTAGGAAGGATCTCGCCGGTGCAGCGGCGATAGAGAAGCAGACAGGAGGTCAGGAGGTAGGACGAGAAGAGACCGGCGATAGATACCGAGATGACACCGTTGAAAGCAGTAGACGACCCGATATTGATAAGAGCTAACAGACAGGCAATGGCGCTGGTGAGAGCGACGGCATTTACAGGGATCGAGGTCCGATCACTGACCTGTTTCGATGTCAGCGTCCACCCAAATCTAATCACATTTGTGTCTTTACCTTGCTAAGAAAGCGCCAGCCGGGAAGTCCCCTGTCTCTTGCAAAAGCCCAGCATATGCGCGAAGTCGAGGCTGAGAACCCAACGTTTGCGCTGATCGTAAGGACCATGACGATAGAAGCCATTACTGCAGCACCGGATCGTGACTGGACTGATTGGTGGAAGATAGCCATGAACGGAAAAGCAGGATTCTCTGCGAGTACTGCATCCATATCGCCTAGACGAAGCAGCACAGCAAGAACCATGACAAAACCCAGAGATCCGTTGATAGCGACGCCCGACATGATAGACCTAGGGACGACCACTTGGGCATTATGAATCTCCTCGCACAGCTGAGACATGTAAGCAAAGAAAACCAAAAAGTAAAGCACTCCAGCACTTACGTGGATAGGGCCATCGCCACCAACAAAGGCAAACACACTGCCCATTATACCAACGCAGAAAGACAAGCCTTGCGAGTCCCAACCACCCAGATTGACGAATGTGGTAAATATCTGTTTGGCATCGCCTTTTGGGCCGAGAACTAGGAGAGGGATGAGGATTGCGAAGAATCCAAGAATGTGTAGAACCAACAGCGCGCCTTCGAATCTAGGTAGTAGCCATCCGGCGGCCACGTTGATGAAACAACAAAACAGAATGACTGCCCAGTAGAAGAGGGTGACGTGCCAGTTCTGAGGAACGTAGGTGTCCGGTTGACAGAGAATCAGAAGCCCTTGGATCAGACCGCCCGTCAGGAACGCGCCGGAACCAAGAGAAGCTAGCCATCCGCAAAGCGTGAGCCATCCGGAGGTGTAGCTGAGGATCTTGGATAGTCGCCGAGGTGCTAGCATCGACACCCAATGGTACTGGCCCCCAGATGTAGGTGCGAGCGAGACCAGCTCAGAGAGAACCATGAAAACGGACGCAGTACCAAGCCAGACGAAGAGGTAGCCATAAATGACACCAGCGGGGCCACCGTTCTGGAATCCTACCAGAAACAAGCTGATAGTATTAGTAAACGATGGAGCATATTGTGCTAAGAAGCCCTACACTAGAGATCCTTCCCAAGTAATCAAGACCGTGCAACTGAGGCCCAAGATGGAGAGGAAACCGAACCGTCGCTGGTGGGTTCATTAGTGAGGTCTGAACGTACGCCTTTGGCGCATCCAACCTTCAAGACTGCTTTTTTGCCCAATCTCGCAAGCGCGAGATCATCTTGCCTGTCAGTGGTAGAGAAGCTCGGAGACAAGGTCATCTCTACATTGTTGTCCTTTGGGCGAGTGGACGCCATTGTGAGGCCGAAACTATGAGCAACCTGCAAATTTTTGCGAACCAGAACAGCTGGGGGAAAGAAGAGAATAGATCAAGGCGAAGTGTGGAAAATAGTATCAGCCGCTGGAAAGCGGCTGATATGCATAGCGCCAAAGAAAGGCATGCTGACAGCTGTGCCTCGATTGCGCAGCGCGATATTTATCCGAATGGTCCGAAACGGGAATGCGCCACCCCTCCCGCCCGTCTTGAACACCTGCCGGATAATCGCAGGTGCACGCCTAAGGCGATGCAGGAATGTGCAAGGATTTGCGCCACTATGGAAAAGTCAATTCTCCCGAACCGTAACAGTGCTTACACCGGTGCAGGGTATCGTCGGTTAAGTAGAACATGTCAATGTTCCGTGCGACATCAAGTCAGGAAACAGTGCAATCAATATGTATGAACCGACAGCGTACTAGCCGCCAGTCAGTGTCTCTGCGCGTCAATTGAGATGTAATGGATGCCTTGTGTTGTGTTGTGTTGGTGGAACTGTAAGCAGTGCTCGGTGATTGCGAGATTTGAGGTCGATAGATGAGAGTTGCAATGTGAGAGCTGCACCTTGGGGAAATAAGTGCTGATGACATAATACCGGCAATGCCACCAATAAAGGACCACTAACACTCCAGGAAGGCGCGAACATGCCCAGGAACCTCAGGCCAAACTCCGCACCACAACCACAGCTGCACGGACTCCATCTGCACATGTTAGCGCACATATAGCAGAACGACGAGGCGTTCGCATGGTCACCACCTCCACACAAGCGTCTTGTGTCGCGTGCCTTTTCCCTCCGCCGACCAACCCCGAATCCTCGTAGTCAACCGCAGCAATCACGACGCCTACGCTCTTCTCTTCCTGCGCAGCGCAGCGCACCCCGTCGCCAGCATGCAGGGCTTCAACATGGGGCGGTATTACCCGCCCGATGCGTCCAACGCGCCATCGTTCAACAAATCGCACCCCCTCGGCGCTCGCGCAAGCAAGATTGGCCAGGGTATCCTCACGGTCCGCTTTGAGCTGCCTTTCGCCGTGTGGTGCCAGCACTGCAAGCCTGAAGCCATCGTCGGCCAGGGTGTACGCTTCAACGCTGCCAAGAAGAAAGTGGGCAACTACCACAGCACACCCATCTGGCAGTTTCGCATGAAGCACACGGCCTGTAGCGGCGAGTGGGAGATACGCACCGATCCTAAGAGCACGCAGTATGTTTGTGTGGAGGGCTGTAGGAAGCGCGACTATGGGCCAGAAGAGACTGGCGAGGGCGAGCAAGGTGAGCTGCGATTCTTGAGTGAGGCTGAGAAAGCAAAGAGGAGGGACGATGCGTTTGCAGGCTTGGAAGGCAAAATGGACGAGAAGGCGAGGGAGAAGGGGAACAAGGAGAGGCTAGAGGAGTTGTACGACAAGGCCCAGGTCTGGAGGGATCCATACGACGTCAATGCAAAGTTAAGAAAAGACATGAGGGCCAAGAGGACCGTCTGGAAGAGAGAAGAGAGGCATAAAGAGGGCATGCAGGACAAATTCAGCCTAGGTTTAGACATCGTAGACGAGACAGATGCAGATCGGCAGAGGGCAAGGCTGGTAGACTTTGGCAGTCTAGAGGATGGGCAGCAGAGATGGAAACCCCTCTTCGCCGGGCCTGACTTTGTCAGCAGCGGACTCGGGACAAGCAAAGCACCCAAGACGAAGAAGCTGAAGGCCGAGTTGGCCGCAGAGAAGAGTCGACAAACCCTCCAGCAGAAGCTCGTGGACAACACGCGCGCCGCTGTTGATCCTTTCGTTTCCCGAGAGGTAGCCTCTACAGCAAGGGCAAATCTAGGCATTTTGAAGAGGAAAAGGGATGCGCAGGCTGGTTTGGAACCACAAGATTTGCTGCCTAGTTCTGAACCTTTGAGTAAGGCCGTGACGACCAGTACTTCACCGGCGCCGAAGCTTGCAACCCTGGTCGGCTATGACTCGGATTGAAGGAGAACGCAGGGCACGTGGACGTTTGATTTTGTCCATTTAGCGCTTGCATGATACCCGTTCGTACCTTGTACGAGCACACTGAACACCGGCCACAGCTTGATATCACATTGTTATTTTTCACATTAAACTTTCTGCTTCGCCATCCACTCCTCGGCCTCTTCCTTGAACTCTGGTCTCCACCTCGTCAAAGGCGGCCTCTCGTTCACAACGTCTCCAACACTCCACAACATCCTCTTCTTATCTGTCTCCTCGCTGACATCGTTGTCCGGACAGATGATGTAGAACTTGTTCTTTTCCATCTTCTGCGCCATGAAGTCTGCAACTTGGGCAGGCGACCACGCTCCGTCTGGCTTCTTTGCTTCTTGGCCAGGGTGGTTTCCCGACTGTTTGTACATTAGCAAACGTTGAGGAGAAACTGAGGCAGACTCACAAGACCAGTGAACGTCCATCCTGGTACTAGCAAATGCACGTTGGTTTGTGTGTCCTTGAGATCGAAGCTCAGATGCTCAGCCAGCGCCTTCACGGCCGCCTTGGACGCATTGTATGCCGCGTTGCCTGGTGGATTCGTGATGCCCTGCTTGCTACCAGTGATGACAATTGCACTTGGCGTGCTTGAAGAGCGGGATCGGAAGGATGGTACGTATGTGTTGAGACCATTGATCACTCCGAACAAGTTTGTGTTAAGGACCTGCATGTTTCATGTGAGTATACGGCTTTCAGGACAGCAATGATGGTTTGACAGACCTGGTCGAAATACTCGCTCTCGCCCCAACTTCCCTTGACCATTCTTCCTGCGTTCAGCATGAGAAAGTCGACGTCGCCAACCTTCTCTTTCAAGCTCTTCCAGGCACTCAAGTCACCCACATCAGATTTGACACATTCGACATCGCCCTTCAAGTTCTTCTTCGCCAAATCAAGGGTTTCTTGGTTGTAGTCGACCAGGGTAACTTTCATCGACGCCTTGAGACACAGCTCGGCGACTGCGTAGCCAATTCCCGATGCGCCGCCAGTGATGAGGGCGCGAGAGTTTGCGCGGAAAACGGACATTGTTGGAGGTGGGTGAAGCGGTCTAGTCGAATCAATCGGTGCGGTCAGATGTTCTTTGCTACGAAATGCTCGAGATCGATTGCTGCTGCTTCTCGGTTTATGTTGGCAGTCACAGTGTTCCTGGAGTGTCAGAGTGTGTATATTACAGACAAGTACACCTGAATGATGTGGGGCAGTGACGTGCAGGCATTCCAAATTCCGACCCCGCCTTTATCTCCATGACACTAATTATCTGCAGGGCACAAAGGCTATGTCATGCTTGGTAAATTACCGAGGAAGCCAGCTCCATCTTCAGAGGGTCTCCGAAAGAAAAAAACATCGACCCAATTGTACTTCTCAGATCGTTCATCTCCTCTTACTAATCAGCCACTCACCCGCCCGCTTCGCACAAGCGTTGGCTTCCTTGCCAAACCCAAGTATGTTGCCTACCAACACCACGTCGTGCGGCACATGCTTTTCAACGTCCAGTGTCACATCGTTACCTGCCTCTTTCATCTTCTGTGCCCACTCGCAATCGTCAAAGTACAGTACTTCTCCGCTTCCCGTATTCACGAACAGCGGCACTGACGTCTTGAATGTCTGGTTCTTGTGCGACACGTATGGATGCGACAGCAGTGTCTTTCCACCAGATCCCGCTAACGCACCTGTGCCCCAAAGCGTAAAGGGCTTCGATAGATAATCGGTTGGGTAGTTGGGGTTGTTGTGCACAAAGTCACCGGATGTGTCTGAGGGATCAATCCACGGAGACCACAGGAGTGCGGCGGAGGGGTTGGGCAACGAAACATCCGCGCCGTACTCGGCGATGTAGCGTAATAGGGCAATGGAAGCATTTGCGCCGGCGCTGTCGCCCGAGAGAATGATTTGGGAAGGCGGAATGTGCAGGTCATTGAGCAGGTAAAGGTAGGCGGTCAAGCTGTCTTGGAGGGCAGCAGGGAACGGGTTCGATGTCCTGCTTGCAGGGAGAGTGGAGATGCGGTATTGGGGCATAAGGATATGGGTTGCCCCTACGTGCTTCTGGAGGAGCTTGGCGAAGTATCCGCTTGCTGCTGTTCGGCCGTCCCCGGAGACGTATGCGCCGCCGTGGATGTGTAAGATGACTCTGATGCTGCTCTTGTCGGCGGACGCTGACAGAAGCTTTGGGTACCAGGTCGCGCCTATCTCGACAGGCTGCACATCGTTGTTGATCCTCAGCGGACCCTTGTACTGGTCGCTCCCCGCAGGCTTTATGCGCACGAAGCGCTCCTTCTCGCTGCCTGGTGCCAGTGGGGTCGGCTGGTTCGCTTGGATGTTTGCAACGTGATAGACGAGCGCAAACAAGATCCGCGTTGTGAGCGCTTGACGAAAAGTCCACTCGGGGTGTTGTCGGCCATAGCTGGTGAGGTACTTGACCATGAGAAGGGGCAGGCGGAGAAGCTCAAAGCCCAACGCTGCGAGCACGTACACGCCTTTGATCGGCTGGTAGGTGAGAAGTGTCATCACGGAGGGATCTGTGAACATACAGAGGCCCCAGAAGCGGGGGTCATGGTGGGTTATACCGTGCCATGCTGCTAGTTTTGGTGCTCAAGTTTGGTGCTGATGGTCAAGCTAAAAGTTGAACCGAGGCAATCATTTAGCGTCAGCTTTGGCCCCACAAATCATTAACTAGCATGGTCCTAACGTTCGGCATTTGTATTCCAATGCACCTACATGGAAGAAATGTGGAACTGTGTGCGAGTAAGCATTTTGTCTATGTGAAGCTTTACATTAATATTCGGCGTTGTTCATAGGCGTCTCTGCAAATTCTGCGTCCGTAAATCGACATCTTTCGACAAGAATGGGAGGACGCTCGAAGAAGATAGAAGCTGTGTCCACGTTTGCAAACCACGGTTTGCAAAGAGGAACTGACAGTCCCAGGAAGAGGTACCAAGTGAGGTTGACGCGACCAGTGGACAAAAAAGAGAGACTCAGGAGCTCGTACGCAGATGATTTTATTCCCTTCCGAAGCTGCAAACGAGGCAGATGTATCTCGCCGCGGCTTGTTGTCGTAACGAACGCGTTTCGACGTGGGTTGAACTATGGCAAACCCATGGTCTCTAGTGATTGGTGACAGCGTATCCTTCCGCATGTTATGTTATTGAATCGTGTCTGAGAGCTGCAAGACCGATTCGTCGAGGCTTCTTGTCAAGCACAGCAAGACGTCGATCTTCTGGTGGAAGACGTCGATCTTCTGGTGGAAGACATCGAGCTGAATATGCACCACCCTGTATCCCGACGCATGCATCGGTGTGGTGAGCTGAAATCCTACGCTATGAACAGGGCAGAACAGGGAGATCACTGTTGCACATATCAGTTGACTGTGGTGTCTAAGTTATCGATTTCTTCAAATACCTCTGTGCTCGACCTTCGAAGTTGTTGCTCACATTCTGGACCTCTTGTTGGATATTCGCCCATCATGGTCGGTGCGAAAATTTTCTCTTACAGTTTGCTAGCTGCTCTTACTCCGCTTGTAGCGGCTTCATACCCCCTTTGCGACGGAGGTGTCCCTGCTGTTGTTGCTGCAGCTCTGAGAAAGTTCCGACCGGCGGACATGCTGCTCTAGCGTGTTTCCACTGCCCAAGATCACGCCCACCAATATTGCAAACCAAGCCATTGTCACGACAACGGTCGCTACCCAAAGTCCGATTACCACCATCGCTACTGTGACGAGCATGCTGGGTCTCTCCAAGCCAACTCGATGCCCACAACAGCTGACCCATAATCAGCGTCACTCCTACTACTGAGTTCATCACAATCACATCAGACACGCAGACTGTTTCGGCGACCGCAATTGTTGACACCACTACGGTGACAATGTAAGTACGATGTCTACTGCTTGCAAATATTCCACTTACGCACATGCAGTTACAGCGAAGCAACCACTACGTCCGCGTCCACGTTCTACACATTCTTAACCATCGCGACGAGATGCCGACGAGAAACTGGCTAATCCCAAAGCAGCCTCCCAATGGAGCAGTGTGCAAAAACAGGCGAAGTTGTTCGTTGGCAGCGTCTGTACATGCTTGAAGACACCTGTCACCAACTACGGCACTACCACGCCATCGACTACCTTGAGCGTTACGGCAACATCTCCCATCAGCGTCATAGCCACGGCCACAGCGTAAGTCCTCTCTCCTGCACTCAGAGCTAACGTCTGTGCAGTACGGCGACAGCCACCTCTACAGTATCCGCAACTGCCACCGTCACGACAACCTTCACCGTCACTGCAACAACTAGCACCACTCTCACAACCACAACTACCGTCGTAGCCGTTGTCACGCAGGTCTTATCGTACCGCGGACCAGTTTGTAACCAGCCAGATAATCATGGTGATGTTGGGGGCTGCTCCAGCAATTGCTTCTGCGATCCATGGTCGCCGGGCGACCAAATGTACGGCGTATGCGACGACGCCTACGACTATAGCCAGGCTTCTTGCGCATCTGATCTCGATTACGGAACAGGCCAAGCTTGTGCGGATTAGGGATGCGGTCAGGTGCCGGTGTGCGTAGATTACTCTGCTTCTTCATCCACTTTTATGCACGCAGCCACCGCAGGCCAAGAGAGATTCTGTCAAGACATAGAAGAGAGCGACCGCTTTTGAACGCAGAAAGAAAGCTACTAAGCTTGAGACACTGCACAGTTGCAGACTCAAAGGTATTTACCCTTAACAGTGCGAAGCGTAGTCAGGAGCGCAAATTAGCTTGGCGGTCAGTGTAGGATGAGCTTTTGGATCGGGTATGTACACCTCGACATGGAGTAGAAATTGTGGAGAAAGGCAGCATTCTGAATTCTGTTCCGACCTTGAAACCCTTAGTTGGTAGGGACTGAGGACGATGACAAGTCAGACTATCAGCCTCGACTAAGAAGATACCGGTGTCAGCACTCTTCAAGAACGAATGAATACGGGACATGAGCAGCAGAGTAAGGAAAGGGTGTGATACAGAATCGAGACCTGAATTGCCTTCTCAAGTGTGGAAGTCATAATACTATCGCTCGAATGTGGCACTCTATAGCGCCTGGTTGCCTCCATTAGTGATGTAGCCATATGCTTTTGGGCTTTGGCATGCTCCTATGCTTCAGCCATGCTCTCACTTGATTACAGCTAGTAGCGTAGCAACTCTAGTTCCCCAGAAACTATAACAAGCACACCCTGCTAATTCGACTCAGCACACTCAGTCAGCACTTTCACCGTATGATCCCAAATCTTCTTTCCCGTATCTTCCTTCCTCACCTTCGCCCAACTAACACCTTTGCTCTCGTCCCCTCTCTGGCCGACTGCATAAGAACCACCTCCCAGCTCATGCAGCGAGCTATAGGCCGGTGTCTCTTTCAAAGATACAGCATTACCCTCTGTCGCTGTGCCCTTTGCGGGATATCGATTCGTAGCGAGAAACAGCATAACATGTCCACAGACCTCCGGACTAGTCATGTACCAACTCATCAGCGGCTTCAGCACGCGCCACGAAATGCGAATCCAAAGGGGGTTAACATCGCTGTAGAAGGTAGGGCCATCCACAAGGCCGGGGAAAATGTGTATGAAACTGACCTTGCCGGCGTGCTTCTCTGCCAGTTCCTCAAAGAAGAATGTCTTCATGAAGGTAGTGTGCTTGCGCACGGAGGTTACACCATAGCTTGCGGTAGGAGGAGTACCGATGGGAAGTTCACCGGGTGTGGTGCTGTCCTCCGTATTGCCGGCAAAGACTGAGATTACATGTGCTGGCTTGGTGCATGCGAGTAGGAGGGGCGAGAGGTTTTGTATGATGCGCATGCGAGAATAGTAGAGTAGAGACATCTGTGTGTCGATGCCTTCCGAGGTTGCTGCATACATGCGTTAGTCCTGAATATCTCGTAGTAGAAAGAGTCGAACTACCTGGCGACCTTTGTAGTGGAAACTGCGCTTGACTCAGGTACAGAGCATCCAGTCTTGCCGCGCCTCCAGCAAAGGGCATTTGCTCTTCTTGACGGGTGATTTCCTGAGAAGCCTTGTCTACTTCACTCATGAGAGACAGGTCTGTCGCTTGTACGAAGCGCCAATCTGACCCTGGGCTAGTCACGCGGCAAACCTTGAGCAGCGCTTCAGCTCTGGCTGCGTTTCGTCCGACGATATAGACACGCAGCTTGGATCCATGCTTTGCAAATGTGGTTGCCCATGCTTCTGCGATGTAAGAACCAATTCCTGTTGTACCGCCAAAGAGTGCAACTACAAGCGGAGCACCTTCTGGCAACTCTCCTACAGCGGCACGGATAGTTTGTAGGTTCGGCATGTCGATCGAGTTTCCAAGGAAGAGAAAAAGCGAAGACACAACTTGGTATGCTGACAATTGAAACGGTCTCTACATAGATAACAAGCATTGCTTGGCTTATAGCTTATATATGTCTTGCTTGGTGATTACTGGGCAGATTTGGTAGACGTGAAGAATAATAGCTAGGATCTGTCTCGGTGCGTTTCGATACTAGTGCTCGGTTTTTATTGGACGTAACGCCCGAGTGGAGGGCCCATCGGTACAGTCTGTTGGACCGGTGGACCGATTTGCTTTTCGCTCCGCTCCGTTCATGTTCGTGTTTTGCCAGACGGTCGTGCCGACTCACGTAGTCTAGCAAACGCTCGAGAAACAAGCCGAAGGTCCTGCAGATACCGGCACCTGCTCACTCGCCTGAAACTTGATTGGCTGACGGCATACATATCGGAATGCCAAATGCGTGGTCTCAGACGGCGTTCACAACCTGCTTGTTGCCTCCTAAAGAGTCGTCGAGTCACAGTGCAGCGATCGCCTCTAGTGCTCAAGGCTTTGAGGTCGAGATAAAGGTGCGAGCGCGCCACATCTGGACAGCTTGAAGGAACGGAGATCTGTGGGTAAGATTTTCTCGATACGGTGGAAGATTTGAGCGAGCAGGATCGTTATCATACGTCTAGCAAAACGAAAGTGAGCGTTGGTTGTGAGTGAGCGATTGACCAGAAAGGTATCAAATGACATGATAATCAAAAGCAAAGGCTGGGCATGACAGGAAAGCATAGGCTCTGGACGATGGAAACATCAAGCATGTTGTTGCAATTTCAGTTCGTGTGACAGGAGACATCGCTGGTGTCGACATCAACGTCGACTTCACAGTTGCTCAGGGGAAAATGCGACCTCTCAAGACGATGCTGGATGCGTGCCGAAGTTTTTCGGTTTTGACTAACATCGTTCCTCGGTCAGCTCAAAGGGAGGTTGGAAGATGTTGGCACAAAGTCTGGGACACATAGTCCGTCTCATTGATACCGTCTAATATGCGCAAAGCAATCACATATGCCTTCTCGACGTCGATCTGCTCATTATGGTCGTTATAGTTCGTCCCAGATTGACAGCCATGCGTGTCCAGCACTGCACGAGTCGGGGTGCCGTGGCGCTCCTTTGTGCTGCGGGCTGGATACAGGAACTCGAAAAGGAGGGCATCAGCGCTGGATGCCTGAAAGCACGCAGACGCAGGGCGAGGGTATACGTAAGTCTGTGTTAGCACAAGTGTACATTGTCTCTGTAGTGTGGCATGCTCCATGAGCTGGTCCACGAGACAGCACGTTCCAATACATCTCAAATGGTGTATCATACAGCTGGCGGTGTGATCATGCCGTCGCGCTGGCTCACGGTACTCTCCACTTGGTCGTTATCGAGGCGCCGAGCCTTGGCGCCGATTGCTCCTCCGGGGTGGTTCGTCTTGAAGACGCTCTTCGTTCGTCCTTCGTGCAAAGCCTCGGCCACGGTGAGCGCAAGCATATCCCCAACGGCAATTGTGACGGTTGTAGAGGTGGTGGGCGCGCAAACGCCAAAAGAGACCTCTTCCAATTCATGGATTGGCGCAGGAAGCAAAATGGCGTCTGGGCGTTCGCTCAAGAGCGGGCACTTGGAGGGATGCGTATGCGAGGTGACGGCGATGATGGGCGTGTACGAGGGAATGTGGTCGAGCAGAGCCATGAGCTCGCCAGTCTTGCCGGAGTATGAGATAAACATGATGGCATCGTTCTGTTTCATGTTAGCAAAGAGGTCGGGCCGACTTTCGTCGCTACAGAGCAAGTGGAAAAAGTACCTTTCTGATGTCTCCAAGGTCACCATGAATCGCCTCTGCAGCGTGCATGAAGGAGCTGCCTATCCCCAAGCTCTTCATAGTTGCGACCATCTTTTGCCCCACAAGGCCGCTTTTGCCGACACCACAGATGATGAGCTTGCCGCCGGCCTCGTTGACTCTAGTGACGCACTCGACTGCCTGGAGCAGGCCTTCTCTAGCTACAGGGTCTGTTTCGTACAGAATGCTGACTTGTGAGAGGGCAGTTGCAGCGGTTGACAGCACGTTGACAGCGCGCGAAAGCAGGCGCACGCCGTCAGTGTCCTGGGCGGAAAGTGGGGGAGTTAACGGTAGAGTTTCCGAATCCGCGCGCTTCCGCTTCTGTGAGATGGGCGATGCTGGCGCACGCTGTGTGTCGTCGGTGATAGCAGCCATGTTTTCGAGAGGTATGGAATTTGAGTGTTTGGTTGGACTGGAAAGCTGTGGGCGAGGAGGCTGCAACGTAGATAAACAAGTGAGTAAATAGTATAGTGGCTTCGAACGACTGGCTTGATGTCTTCCAAATGCTGAGGCGCTACCGGGCAGCGTCGGAGGCGGATCTTGGATGTTCGAGGCGCAGTTTGCTGGATAGTCAATGACGCCGTCTACTGCGAGAACAAGTTGCTGGGTGGATGATGCTGATAGACAAAGCCGGACAAGATCAGACAAGAGACGGGAGAAGGACTGGACACGGATAGAATGGGAACCGTAGCCATTATTAATGCTTGCCGAGCCCACATGTCGGCTTCACATGGCACTGGCACTGGCACTTGCACTGACAGGTCGAGGGTCTGGCCTAGTCTACCTGATTCGGTGGTTGTGTCAGAGAAGCTGTTCTGCTCGGCGAACCCATGTTGATGGCGGCATCGCCGCTAGAGCAACAAAAGCGCGGCCGTGCCTGTGCTAAAACCACCTCGACCCCTCGCTAACCAGAAGCAGCGCGAGGCCATGTCATACATCGAGACCAACCATCCTTTCACGTTGCTGCTTCACCAGATGCTGCGATCTGTACGCACAGTCAAACCTGCGTGTCATCTTACGCGTCGGCGTCGGTGCTTTTGGCTCGTGAAGCTGCTGCTGCGTCGGCCAGTTTCGTCCTCCGAGCGCCCATGGCTACGAGCGCGTGCTCGTCGCCAAACCTTTCCATCCCGCACTCGCGCCGATACAACTGCTGCGCCTGCTCTGAGCCCGTCAGCAACAGCATGAATCGCAGCTCGGGCATGTCGACCGCCATCTCCCGGCAGCATTGGATCATCCACTTCCCCAACCCCAGGCCGCGCGTGTCTTCCTTCAGGTAGACATCGGTGAGGTACGCAAGCGTAACAAAATCGGTAACCATGCGCGCCATGCCCACAGGTGTTTGCGAGCCATTCTCCTCCACCCTGTACACGGCAAGAGTGCAGGAATTGGCGAGCATGGTGCTAAGGTGCTCGGCTGAAATGGGTTTGGCCCAGAACATGGCCTTGTCAGAGTAGGCCTCCTGTACGAAAGAATGTGGCAGGATGTCTTTCGCCGTGGAGATAAGAAACTCCTGTGAGCCAACTGTGCGCTTCCATTGCCGGACTGTCTTGTCCATGATCGAGTTGTGTGATGTGTCAAGAGGGCTTGCAGCGGTTGCATTTTCTGAGATGCTCTTGCTGTTGGCTTTATCCAGTCACGCTCGTAGCTGGTAGGGCGCGTTTTGTCGTGCTTCTGGGGTAAGTCTTCACTCCTTGACTGGTCGGTTCGAGTTGTGGACATCTTCAGATACGCCAGACGCGCCAAACACGCCGCACACGAGGGTGCTTGTCAACAACGAGCCGTCTGTTGATCTCCCGCTCCCTCAACGCACCGTTTGCAACGACTCGGGAGTCGGTACCTTTTCAAAAACGTCATCTTTACCGTGCACTCTGAAATCTACCGGTAGGTATGAGTTCGGCGTTCAGTTGCTTAGCCTCGACCGCGGATTGCTAGTGCGGCCGAGGCTTGTACCGGTCTTCTGCCCCTCCGACGCAGTCACTCATCGACTCACCATAGACTGCCCCAGCCCCATCCTAGCGAGCGGCAGCTCCCATCGACCCCATCAAGGCTCACAAATGCACGCAGATTGTGAAGAACTCGCTTTGACCTCTTACTCTGCGTTTGCAGCCTGACGGTTGTGGCTACAACCTCGCTACAGCATGGCGGAGTCTACGATGATGGCGAAGAGCAGCGAAAACTATGTTCACCTTCGTTTCTGTAGGCTACTTGACAAGTAATACATTGTTCGCTCGATCGGCTTGCTACAATCTACTACAAGTATCAGGACATTGCACTTATTGGACGTGCGGCTAAAGCTTAGATTCTTCTAAGCCTGTCGAAACGAAATTCCATCTGACACCGCACATGTTCAACTGCCCGCCACTGCAGACACCGGCCTCCCTTGCTCTTCCAAGTACAGCATCCAACTCTCCTTGCCCTCTCACACCAACAGTGATAGAGACCAGCCCTGCTGGGTGTCCGTCCTTGCCGGGAACGAAGCCTATCCTAGCGTTCGTGAACGCCAACAGATCTCTGCTTCGTGCAATACCGAAGATCTCTTCCCACTGTCGTGCAGCCGCCTCATGTCCATAGTCACCAGCCTGCAATCGCAGGACACATCCTTCGAGCGATAAATGTGCAGTCCGCTTCATTGCAGGGTAGTACACCTGGTGGTCTGGACCGCATGCGTGCCAGGGCGAGAACTGTGACTTGAGGGGCATTGGGCTGTTCGTACTTGGCGCGTGGCTATCGAGTTCTGGCATCATACCACCTGCACTTGTCAGTCGACTCTTGCGCCGAGAGACCTGTCTTTTACCTTTAATACCCTTGGGATGATATTGCACAAACACAGTGTCGCCATGTTCTTGGCTGGTAATAACTTTCGCTAGATCTTTAGATTCGATGTACTGCCGCCGCTTCTTCGCATCCTCAGTCTGCATGATGATCATGTATCCTCCATCGCCGCGCTTGTCAAGCAAACGACCTGCCGTAGTGCCATCTTTGAACGGCGAGACTACCTCTATCATGTCGCCCCCGAGTGGTACTAAACATGATGTTGGTGGTTGAAAGTTGCGGAGAGAAGCTGGACGTACTCAGGAAATTCTTCAAACCCCATTGACCAACGGCAGGATCTTCGTATATGACTTCCGTGCCAATGACATGTGTCTAGACCAAGAGTCTCAGTGACTTATAAAAACGGTTGGACAAGCATCGTACAAGTAGCTGCCTTGCTCGATTGATGTCTTTCACTACTATGGCAACCTGACGCAACCGAGTAGGCGCTGGACCAAGGGAGCTTGTGCTTGAAGGCATACTGGACAGACCACCAGAAACAGAAGTCTGCGGTGAAAAGTGAAAGGTGTCCTATACTGGTCATACGTGCCATGCTATATCCACTCGAGCTCTACATCCATTCAACTGACCTCGGTCCTGGCATCTTCCCCGCACCTGGGGTGCTGCTTTCATATTGACTTACGCGCGTCTACACTATGACCAATGTGTATCAACACGACACCAAAGAAGGCCTGAGGGTCTCTTAACAAGACACAAGCGAAGTTTTGCGCGTCGAATTGTATGTCAAGATGCTGATGCCTACGCGTAGCCCCACTTCTTAGCGCCGCACGTGCGTGGGAACTCAGACGTCAACTCCACCTCTAAAGAGATCAACCATCACCACTCCAGACAGTGAAATCTGGACCATCGAGCGAGTGACCGTTCGGCAAGCGAGATACTGATTAAGGTGTCTCGGATGGGCAACCTTGCAAGTGCAGGACAAGTCTCTCTCACCTGCCACCATCTACTACTCTGCTTTCTGCGCTCCTTCAAATGAACTCTACCTATATTTCACCATGCTTGTTCAATTCTCAAAAGTCTCGTCGAAACACATCCTTGATGCTTCGTGACAACCAGCTGCCAAATACTCGCTCCAGGACAGCAAACCCTACAGGGTGACAATCAATGGGGCATAGCTACACTCGAAGAACATGCTAGCGGTGTGCATATCTGTGTCCTGGGTTACGCACTTGAACCACAGGATCTTCGTTTGACAGCGCTGACCTACCAGCATCTTCTTACACATTATGCAAAGCTTTCACTCAGGTGCTGTTCAAACAGACAGGGCAAAAGTGAGACAGTATACCACGTGAACACGTCTCTTGCGCTCGCTGCGCAGATCTTATGAGCTTTGTTACGCTGCCAGCAATGGTAAACGCGACTCTTGCCTTTCCTATCTGGGCTATGTGAAGATACTACAACAAGGAGAGGATGCAATTGTACCCTACCGTAGTGGACGCTTGGGAACCGTATAACACACTCCTTTCACCACAGGATACCAAACCCTGTGCATCCGCCCTAGTTGTATCGCGAGCCCACCCGATTCTATGCGCTTCGGATCCACCTGCAAAGTTGCTTTGCGATGTCAAAGAGGCTCACTTCGCAAAGTGAGCGCAGGGTCCAGTCTTGGCTGCAACAGTCCGCCGTCTACAAAACCTGCGGTCACCTCGACTACAAGGCCCACGCCGCACACACTCATTTTCTTGAATCTTGGAATCCACTATTTTCGCTCTTTACACAGGTCAATACCTCAACCCGTGCTTTTTCTGGCATCTTTTCTCCTTTCAGTTTTGTGTCATTAGCCCGTCTTGTTCGCATACGACCGCAGCCCTTTATTGCCACTTTGTCACCGTCACCTTGGGGAGGGCATGAAGCGCAGAATTCCTTGTAATCATGTTTGATCTTAGCGCAGAGCTCTTTCTCAGGCTTGCGTGCGAAACACCGCTTCCTAGCAGCAGCAGCTCCGCCAGTCACCAACAAGACAAACCGCTCCTCACAAGACCGTACACCCGCGCCCAAGCAAAAGCTGAACAGCAAGCTAGTCTTCTTCTTGGCTCTCTTGTACAGTCTCCTACGCCCAACAAGAAACGTGGCCGCAGGCCTGTTTTTGACGTCTACATCGATACCAATGCTGCGGACACGCCACTGTCTCCATCCCAGAAGAAGCCCAGACCAAACGTACGTGTTCCGCTTTCCGTAAAATTAGATTCAGCCAACGACACTCCACATCCTTCCCCGCGCAAGCCCGACAGACCTTTCGTATACTCGCGCTCAGACCCGCTTTGGGCCAACGGGGAGAACTACGATCCTTGCTCTTACTACATGACGCCCCCTCCTACGCCAGGTGGTCTCTCATCTGGTTCAAGTGAACCTTCGACGACACCTAGGGGCTACTCGCCTACACCACCGCCATCGCCATTCTCTCCTCCACTTCACCCCACTCGCGCACTCCGAGCTCGCCGAACTCCTTCCATGAACGTACTGCCACCACCCAAGGACAAGACGCTCTACACTGCTCTCAACCTCAACAACTGGAAGGCGACCGAAGCTCAGATCAAGAACGCGTATCGGAAAGTCGCTGTTGAGTATCACCCTGACAAGGTTGCTGAGGAAGAGAGAGATACCGCTACGCAAACGATGCAGAACGTCAACGCTGCGAAGGAGGTGCTTCTGGATGCGAAACGTCGCAAGGCATACCACTTGAGTGGGAAGCTCCCCTGGACGACGTAATAGCCATGTATGGCATCGGCTTTGGTACGTTTTGTTGTGCCATGTCTGCTGTTTCGTCGGTGGAATGTGATATCAAGAGTCTTGTTCAGAGGAGAGAAGGAAAAGTTTTGCTTCGCCTTATCTCAGGATTGTTTCATGTTTGGAGGAACTGCTGGTCCCAACTACTCGAATATGTTCCGCATAATGGTATGTTGGAGGCCTTTACATGAGTAGCATTGGCACGATAGAATGATTGCATCAAAGAACTGATTGTTCAGTCACCAAAACTTAACCTCTTGTTCACGGATATGCAGTGCATTTTCTTAATACTACAGCACTAAGCGGCTTTACTCTAACAAGTTGTCTTGCCGTATGTATGGCTGTTCGCATGTGGCATGCTCACAGCTCTTTTCGACTTGTCTCACTGACGCGGATCTTCTATTAAACTGAGAAGTTATTGCAAAATGCAAGTAGCTTTACAACACTATCGTTTGGCATTCGAAAGATCAGTCGTCACCGTGATACCTCTGCTGGAGCTTGCAAGCTGTTCCTGACTACTGTGACTGTGACTATACATGGTTTCACTCTCTATTGTGTTTGACTTTGAGTCGACCATCGTCTTGAGCCGGAGCTCGTAGTCACTCCCTACGCCCAAAGAACCGCCAGACTGCTTGACGTAGCCATGCGAAGACTCTCGTTTCGTGTTTCGGCGTGTGCGTATGAGTGCGGCAAAGGCGGGACAGCATCCGACAATGACCACCATGGAGGTTTCAAGAACGGTCCACAAGGTCAACCATTTGGGTTCCGGGGTACTGGCTTGGCCTTTGTCATTGATGCCTACCTGGACAACGCGAATCGCTGCGAACGCGATACATACTAGACCAGTACCGAACAGCAGACAGACCGCGGCTTTTTGTAGACGTGGCATCTGCAGGTTCCATATGAGGTGGATAGGCAGAGCCATGACTACTACTGCGTCAGAACTTGTGTTTTCCTTTCACAGTTGAGTCATACATACCCAAGATGTCTGTGAATACGTCCAAAGCGAATGCAAGGAAAAGACTGATGGTCTGAGCTTGGACCTCTTCAGGGGCGTAGCACTCTGAAGTCTTGAAAAAGGCACTTAAGTTCTTGCACGAAGTGGCAGTTGAAGTGACACAACCAAGAAAGGCCTGTAGGTGATACACAGAGTCAGACCATGGGTCGTGGATAAGAGAGGGGTGGAGTTTCTTACGTACCAGAAAACACAAGATAACCAGTGCCCACCATACCCGAGCGTAAGCTGTTGGTAGACCAAGCAATAGTTTCCTGTAGAGACAGAGCAGGGAGAACTTGACCGACCACAAACAGGAGTAGAAGCACATCTGCGCTGACCAGATCAGCCGGCTCGTCATGCCTGCAGTCTGCATGAAATCTGCAGGCATAGGAATTACGCCCGTAGTTATGTCTTGGATGTTGAACAGTATTGGGGTAACAGTGAGGTATAATGCACAGAGTGCCAGATAGAATGCGTAAGCAAGATATATGAAGTAGTCTTGCAACTCTGGCTTTTTACGTCGAGTGACCTGGAAGGCCAGGCGTGCGACAATGAAGACCGAAACAATTGTGATCATGGCATAATCAGTGCGAAGTATGTCGTTTTCTGTTATGCCTGTTGCCCGTAGCGTGCTTCCCGCTCCACTTTCTGTAGGCATGTTGCTTGAAATGATACAAAAAGAGATGTTTTTAGATAGGGAAAAGGAGTGAGATGGATTGTAACGTTGTGATTTGAGCTGGGGTCTATGCCGTCGACACGATGATGTACTCTGATTCACTCATGTAGACGCGAGAAAACAACGTCCTTCTTCTCGGAACAATACACCCACTCTACTTTCTCCATTCGTAATGCGTGGGTCTGACTATTCGAAGGATTCAGAGGGCTTCCCATCGGGTTATCCAGCATCAAATCGTCTCCGGCGTGTGCGAAGCGGCAAGGTGTTTACGCGATCAGGATCGTGCAGCTGTCAAATTTTGATTGAGATGTCATTCTAGCTCAAACAGGAGAACTCCACATCGAGTGAGATTCACCCGTGCCATTCGGACGCCGCATGCTTGCATAATCCTTCGTACATTCTGTTGCAGAGCTGGCTGAGGGAGGCGAATGGAGGACACCATGCGAGAAGTAAGTCTTTGGGTTACTGCGCCTTAGTAGGCCATGGCATAATTACTTGTCAGTGCTATACGACATGTCGGTGATGGTGAATGGTGTAAGCGATGTGTGGAAGAACGGTGGCGTGTGCACTGCGGGGTTGCCGGTAGCGTCGAGCTTATAAGAATCAGCACCCTGCCCTATACGTGCACTTCTTAACGACTGCACATGTCTACCATCATCTTGCATAAATCGGAACCGTCCGGACCATCCATGCTACTCATTTGATCCTGCTGGATTTGAGGATTAATTTTGGCTATTGTCTTGTTCAATCCACCAATCAAGATGTAGGAATGATGCGCGGCGCAGCACAAACGCGATAGCTAATGCAGGGGAAGTGTGGCACGACTGAGGCCCATCCTCCCAACCATGCCACCGTCGCCGAGAAAGGTATCGGCTTTGGCTATCCCAACTTCAACGTCCGAGATTAAATTTGGTACTGATCCTTCATCCGTGCAATTCCAATTGAAGGAGCGCAAAGAATTCAAGACTCAGGAGTCTAATACGGTAATCTCGCAAACTCATGTACGTCGACGCTCAACTCTGTACTCGCGGAACCTCCAGTGGAAGCTTGCCCATTGCGCACGAGACGGTTTTACTTGTACTCCGCCGCTCGGTAAACTGCGTCAATCTGTGGACATAGGGCGGAGTCAATATGCACATGTCAATGTATGCACCCCACTACATCTCTCATTTTTTCGAACAGCCTTGAATAGGTGGAATCGAGAAGTTACTGTGCACCCTCTCTGCTCAACCTAGGATGGCCTGTGTAAGACACTTGACCTTTGAAGAAACCTGTCTGATAGCCGTTTCTCTATAAGTAGGAGCTGACCTTCTCCGGCCACATCTGTAAACACCCTTGTCCCGAGGCATCCGGCCGGCAAGGGGATCGGAGGACAAATCTTGGAGAGGGCGTCCCCTAAAACGTCTCCACGTAAAAGTCGCAAGCGCTTTTTAGTTGAACGACTCCCCATTTAATCGCAGCTCAAGTCCAATACAGCTCTCACTTCATCATCGATATCGCTGAGCATCGATGAAGACTTTTGGTTTTATAGCTCTTGCTGTGCTTGCAGTATGCGGCGCAGCTCAAGACTCTTTCGAAGCGGCCGACTTCGACGTTACTGATGCTCTGCTGCAGCAGGGTGTCAATGTTTCTACGTTACCCGACCTCGCCGCCTTAGCGAAACGATCATCTGGTCGAGCATGCTCCATTGCTGTCAGCCGACCCCAGCTTTCACATTACTCCTTCTTTGCTAATCCTTTGTCAGTGTCGCTCCTTAAGCACTTTGCCTGATTTCACAGTTTTCCTCGACAATTCTACCAATTATACCAACTTTACGAATGCCTACTGGTCAGCTCAGCAGGCTGAGGTTAATCCGTACTGTATCGTAAAGCCTTCGAATGCTCTCCAGGTCTCAACCATCGTTCTGATCTCACGTCTCACAAGATGTCCGTTTGCTGTCAAGGGTGGCGGACACGCTGCATTCCAAGGGTCTTCAAGCATTGAAGGAGGCATCACCATCGCCTTGGAAAGGTTGAATGAGATAAAGGTTGCTTCCGACAAGCAGAGTGTGTTTGTTGGCCCAGGAAATCGCTGGCTAGAGTTCTACACGGAGCTCCAGAAGCATGGGCTTGCTGTGGTCGGAGGCCGAGTGAGTTTGCAACCTACCGTGAGTTTTTAGGTTTCTAACCATGTACTAGGTTAACGATGTTGGCGTACCTGGACTTACGTTAGGGGGAGGCATCAGCTTCTTTGCAAACATTCGAGGCTGGGCATGCGAGTAAGTTTATATCCGGGTTAACATCCTTGATTACAGCGTGTTGACCTAACACAGCAATGTTGAGAGCTATGAGCTCGTCACAGCGTCTGGCCGGCTCATCAAGGTAACTCAAAAGTTGTACCCAGATCTATACTGGGCTCTTCGCGGTGGTGGCAACAATTTTGGTATTGTGACCAAGTTCCAGTTACACGCATTTCCCATTGGCAATATGTGGGGCGGAGCCAAGCTGGTTGCTAGTGCTGATTACGAGAAAGCTCTCGATGCCACATACAAGTTTGGCGCCACAGGTGCAGCCAACGACACTAAAGGTTCCCAGATCATCTCATTCGGATACCAGACAGGATACGGTAAATTGGCCCAGGCATTTTTTACCTACGCTGAGCCGAATGAGAACCCGGCAATGTTCAACGACTGGAAAAACATCTCAGTTGTCCAGGACACTACCGGAATACACACACTCGCGGAGCTCACCAATCTCCTAAGTCAAGGTATTCCAGATGGCGTACGCGAAACCTACTGGGATGTCTCCTTCAAGCTTGATCGTTCGCTCATGAGTTACCTCGTGAATACGTTCAACGAGCTTCTTCCCAACATCATCGATGCAGAGAGTCTGCTACCCACCATCTCTATTCAGCTGATCACCATTCCACAACTGCAGCAGATGCAGAAACACGGTGGTAATGCTCTTGGCATTAGTCCGGCTGATGGCCCACTGTTCATCATGAACCTCGGTACTATGTGGACCAATCCTGCCGACGACCAGCGCATATTGAAGTTCAGTAACGACATTATCACGAGGGTCAAGGCTGAAGCGGTGAAGAGGGGCGTGGATAACGACTATATCTATATGAACTACGCCTCCCCATACCAGTCCGTCATCTCAAGCTACGGAGCTAAGAATCAAAAGAGGCTGCAGTCGGTGGCGAAGTGGTTCGATCCTACTAGGGTGTTTCAGGAGCTACAGCCCGGTTACTTTAAACTCGACGGTGGGGCGCCATTTGGAGCCTTCCAGTAGTTTGTATACTACCATGAAGAACGGTGCTTCTTGCATCTTTCGTTAGGCTGTGAACCTTCCAGTTTCATTTCGCCGTCGTCGATATCGTTGGTTATTTAGTCGTGGCTCATTTCTTCGAGGAGATAAGCAATGACAATGCGATCGTGGTCCTGTCGTGTTGCACAACTGTTGTAGGTGATTGCATGACAATATTTGTATGCAATGCCCTCACTCTTCGCCTTGGTTTTCCTCGAACATCGGAATTCCGGCCCATGGGTGGTGGTATGGCATTCGAACATCTTCGGGATCAGTAAAAGGTATGATCATCGAGATGGAGATTGACCTTGCGCTCGTTCTTCAAAGTATTTCTGAAGGAGCTAGAGGAGTGACTAGCATCCTTATTGAAGCAGACGTTTCTAATGCCACTCCCTCAGATAAAGCAGGACTGCGTGACTACGGTCACCATATTTGTACAGGAAATGCGAGATTGGTAACAAATACATTGTGAAGTCGTCGATATCCATGCTCCCGCAGATGTAGACTAGCCGTACTTGGCCATAGGAAGCCAACGTCCGGTATGATATCAACGCCAACCTGTAATCGCTGCAGAGCCACAAGAGCCGCGAGCGCATTCTTCTCGACAATATTGGTCATGTCTACGCTTGTGAACAAGCCTCGTATGCTCCGGGTCGAGCAATGAGTAAAGTTGAGAAGATGTAGCGCGAGCAAAAACGCCTGGATCTTAATAGAATAAGGTTCTTTCAGCCTCTCAGTTCTACGAGTGATAAGCTAGGTTGATTGTACTTTCATGAAAGTTAACTGAGATAATAGCAGTAAACAAATGAGCCACTCAGCTAGTGCTGGCTCGCATTGCAGCATCGCCTGCGATACCTGAGTCGCGCATAATGGGTTACAACCACATTGCTACGTAGACATCACGTGTCGAAGAGATTTGTGTAGCGATGTTAAGCATCTCATCTGCTATTTGCCTTGCTATGAATCTAAAACCACCGTGCAAGATGTCTAAGCATCCCGGGAAGTCTGAATGTGGCATGGCAGACCTTCGGCGGCTGTAAAGTCCTGCTAGACTCTGTGCAGGAGATCTTGAAAAGGGGCCACTAGCTAGATCCATATCCTGCCAGTCGTTTTGCTGGAGCTGAAACTTGTGTTCTGTACATTTTCTATGGTCACTGTAGCCCCGTGAATATTCATTACCAGACCTCGTAAACCTAAGAGTCTGAACGATCGTGTTCACAGTGAGATCCCGCAAGTTCGGTGAGTCTCTGCCCGGTTATCAGCCAATATGTATCAGCAACTCGTGCATGGTGACTAACATTGTGTTTGGTCCAGATCTGACCTTCCAGAATGCCGAACATGCTACCCTGCTCATGGTCATGCTCATACAGGATTCTCCTTGGCACCAGAATTCTCCTTGGCGGAGGCTGAGAGTCACTGAAAGCCCGTCTTTCTTCAGCTGCTCCAGATGCTGGCAGACAGGTCGAAGGTTTTCCAGAACACACTCAACATCTTTTGTGGTTCGACCAGCCAGCTCGTAATTGAACCAGTCAAATTCGCAATCATATCGACTTCGGCGGCATTGGAGACAGTCGTTCGTCGACGGCTCAACGAGAATGGTGACTTGAACCTTTCTGCATTGCTCGAGTGAGCCAAGACTTCTCAAAGCTGTCCAGATAGTCGAGTGGGTGCCACTTTGCGGCGAGATGGACGATTTAGGGATGCTAACATGAAGTTCGACAACATGGTCAGCCGGTCGCAAGCCAAGAGCCCATCTGTCGTGAAGCAAAAACTCTTCCAGACAACGGTCCTCAAGACTAATGGCGAAGCCTCGCTTGTACCATAGTTCTGCCATCTCGCGTGCGACGGTGAGTCCAGCAATGCTCGGGTCGAAAAAGTCTTCGTAAGATGGTATGTAATGATCAGGATCCCAGTTCGTGTTCTCGTTTTCCAATACAAAGCCTTGAACCTCATTCAGAGGCGCGTCAGGATGGTTGCAAAACGGCAACGGAGCTTCCATAGCCATTTCGCAGATCAGGTCCCGCAACTCACGGGGCAAGCGGCTGATCTGAGCGTATGTCGCCTGCAGCCAGAACTTCCAAAAGCGGGAACGAAGTGCGCCTTCTTGCTTGTCATGAAGCTTGCGCCAGGAGACTGCAGCGCGTTTGTTGTAGACCATAGCTCGTGCCGCCAAAAGCTCTTGTCTAGCAAGTATCTTGTACGGGTCTGGCGCGGAGAGCTGCCGCAGGTTCTTGTCGATTCTGGCGATCCGAGCACCTAGCTTGTTGTGTTCGAGCTCCGATTGCAGTAGTCTTGCACTCAGCAGGCGACCTGAATTTACTGCTCTGCAATCTTTTGTCAGTGCATCGGACTTGTGATGAGCAGTAAGATGACAGACTTGCGGAGATCTATGCGCGCTCGCTCAACCTTGATGGCGGCATGACGTCCTTGCGGCGTAACCGCCCAGGTTTCTCTCTTCACGGGCAAGGGTTGCCATGGAGTATCACCCGGTGGGTCTGCGCTGTCTGCGGGCTCCATTGTGCTGTGGAGGTTGTCACTGCGAAGTGATTGGCGAGGGTGAGAAAGACGACGACAGCGTAGTTGGACAGGCAAAAACAGCAAAGAGACATTGACAACTATAGCTAACAGGATTTTCAAACACATGACGTAGATAGGTTTGCGCTCTTTCTAAGAGTGAAGGTGAAGGTGAAGCGAAATAGGCACACTTGGTTCCAGGTCGCACGAAACAGCACTCACGTTTCTTCTGCCCTTGGCAGCAAGATAAAGATAATATTTTCTAGCAGGCGCAAGACAAAAACCTTTTTACTTAAAGCAACCAACGAGCCAGATCACTCGTGTCTATACACATAACATCACACCTTCATTCTCAATACCACCAACTCAAAGAAAACCCATAACACCAAAGCAAATCCCAGCTACAAACACACCAATTTACCAACACGCGACAGCCATCCTCTTGCACAAGACCGTTCCCTCTTCCCCACCCGCCCAAGACGCAAGATACCCAACCCTCAACCCGCAACACCAACATCAACACCAGCACCCTAGCATCCCAGCATCCCAGCCTCCAAACCCCGCACATCTAAAATCCAGCCCACAGCACCTCCAAACGTCTAACATATGATTGAGACATCTTGGGATGTCTATGAAGAGTAATCCCGCAACAGCGTTACCCTTGATACCTCAACCTTACAGCACAAGCGTATCCAATATAAACCACCAGTTCAACCCGCGACCTAGAGATGAAAGCTGGTGTGCTTCCCCACGGCCCCCGTACACGTATAAGAAAACCGGGTCTAGCGTTCTTGAAGTGCGAGATCTTGTCGTTAAGCGCGCTGGGTATAGAAGTCAAAGTCCACATTAATAAAACATCTCCACTGCTCAACCACAACACTCCCTTAACCGAGAACCTATCAGAATCCCCTCATGCCTGCCAAAGAGCGATAGCTGGCTCTAGATACTCAGCACGAGCCAGAGTGCGAATAGTGTTGAAAACAGCTCGTGTGCCGGGTAAATACACGTCCCCTCATGCATGGACGGAGAATCTCCACGTCAATGCATCTCCGCACCTGCTCGATAAACAAGCTACCCACTTTATTCCCCGCTGCTGAGGTACCGGTAGGGTGGTGCTCCCGCGTGTGCCCCGCTATGCGTGGAGATGCGATTTGATGACGGGATGGGGATGGGGATGAGGTTGGAGACGGGAATATTGTGGATAAATATAGTCTGAGTACCGCGCACGAAGCGATCTTGATTGAGCTCTCCCCCTCGCTACGTAAACACAATCTCGAGGCCAGAACTGCACGCAAAATGCGCAAACCACCGCACCTATCTATCGCGCTGGCCAGCATATTTTCGGCAGCACCACACGCGGTGCATGCAAAATCCCTCCTCGCCACCTCCCCGGCAAACAGCAGTGATATAATCCGCACCGCGTACCCGCTCGGCAACGGGCGACTAGGCGCACTCGTACACGGCGCCCCGTTCGCGGAAATCCTAACCCTGAACATCGACAGCCTCTGGTCCGGCGGGCCCTTCGAAGCGAGTAACTACACAGGCGGCAACCCACAGGCCTCCGTCGCGGGGAGTCTCCGGGGGATCAGGGATTGGATATTCGAGAACGGGACGGGGAACGTAACGGGACTGTTGGGGGAGGATGGGGGATATGGCTCGTATCGCGTATTGGGGAATCTGAGTATTTCTGCCCCGGAGCTGCGAGGTGATGCAGTGATGGGGGGAGGGGGGTATAGGAGAAAGCTAGATCTGGCGAGTGGTGTGCATACTACGCAGTTCCAGAAGGAGGGTGGGGAGGTCGAGACGAGTGTATTTTGCTCGTACCCGGACCAGGTGTGCGTGTATGCGATTCGGTCGGAGGGGGCGCTGCCTGCGCTGGAGATACGCCTCGGGAATGAGCTTGTCGGGCTGGCGTTGCAGGATGTCACGTGTTTTGATGGCAAAGGTTATAGTAACGAGACGGCACATTTGCGTTTGCGTGGGGTGACGCAGCTTGGTCCGCCAGAGGGGATGCGGTATGATGCGATCGCGCGTGTTATGGCGGGTTCGGGGGTTCAGACGTCCTGCGTAAATGGTACCGGGACATTGAGTATCGTGTCTGGGAACGGGACGAGGAGTGTTGCGATTGTGGTTGGCGCGGGAACGAATTACGATGCGAAGAAAGGCACAGCGGAGTTTGGATACTCGTTCCGAGGCGAAGATCCAGGACCGGCAGTCGAAGCCAGCACACGCACTGCGGCTGCGAAGACGCTGGACGAGCTACTGGAAAGCCACGTTCAGGACTTCACGTCTCTCACCGGGCGATTTTCCCTTTCCCTCCCCGACCCCTTGAACTCTAAAGAGACACCGACATCTGAGCTCATCGCGCGCTACAACGCCAACGACACTGCAGGCGATCCATACCTCGAGAACCTCCTCTTCAACTACGCGAACTACCTCTTCATCTCGGCTTCGCGACCGGGCTCACTCCCGCCGAACCTCCAAGGACGCTGGAGCGAAGGCCTAGGCGCCGCGTGGTCAGGCGACTACCACGCAAACATCAACCTTCAGATGAACCACTGGACCGCTGATCAAACAGGGTTGACAGAACTGCAGTCACCGTTGTGGGACTACATGGCTGACACCTGGGTTCCGCGCGGCCGGGAGACGGCGAAGCTGCTGTACGGCGCGCCGGGCTGGGTCGTGCACGACGAGATGAACACCTTCGGACACACGGGGATGAAGAGCGGAGCGTCGTGGGCGAATTATGCGGCGGCAGCTGCATGGATGATGCAGCATGTTTTCGACCACTGGGAGTATTCGCACGATGCGGTATGGTTGCAGACGCAGGGCTATCCGATGCTGAAAGGCGTTGCTGAGTTCTGGCTGAACCAGTTGCAAGTCGACGAATTCTCCAAGGACGGATCGCTGGTGGTGAACCCGTGCAATAGCCCTGAACACGGTCCAACTACGTTTGGTTGCGCCCATTTCCAGCAGCTGGTGAATCAGGTGTTCGAAGCTGTGCTATCCGTAGAATTCGCGGGCGGCGAGATAGACAGAGAGTTTGTAACAAACGTAACAGGCTCGCTCGCTAAGCTGGATAAAGGCTTCCACGTCGGCGACTGGGGACAGATCAAAGAATGGAAGTTACCCGACTCCTTCAAGTACGACTTCATTAACGACACGCATCGCCATCTCTCTGAGCTGGTCGGTTGGTATCCCGGCTACAGTTTGTCGTCGTTCATGGGCGGCTACAGCAATTCCACCATCCAAGACGCGGTAGCGCAGAAGCTGTACAGCCGCGGCGAGGGCAACGCAGAAGACGCAAACGCAGGCTGGGCCAAGGTCTGGCGATCAGCCTGTTGGGCCAGGTTGAACAACACCGAACGAGCGCATTTTGAACTGCGATATGCTATCGACACGAACTTTGGTGACAACGGCTTCTCCATGTATTCCGGGACCAACACACCCTTTCAAATCGATGCGAACTACGGCATCGGCGGTGCGGTGCTGAGCATGCTCGTTGTTGATCTACCAATGGCTTTTGGAGACAACAGTACGCGGACAGTGATCTTGGGCCCAGCGATTCCTGCAGCCTGGGCCGGAGGAGACGTCAAGGGTTTGGCGCTGAGAGGAGGTGGCTTTGTCAATTTCAAATGGGATGGCGAAGGCACAGTGACGAAGGCTGAAGTGAAGAATCGCAGCACCTCACTGCGCATCGTGAACAAAGATGGGTTGTTGCTGGCACAAATTTGAGAGAATGTTCTCGATCTCTATTTGAGCAATAGAAAACGCACAGTTAGTGTGGCGGCCCCATTTCTAAATCCGCCTCATCCATGTGTATCCCCAACGCATCCTGATTTGGCCGTGGAAGGTCGAACAGCGGGCTCCCAGGATCCGAAGCTGCGCGTGTATACGCATGAGGTGACAATGCCCTGCTGAGACCTAACCATCTCCTAGAGGTACCCTGGCCACCGGACGACGTGGGCATCGCCAACTGTTCGCCGCTGAAACGATGCTCGTCACTTGACAGGGAGTCTGTGCGATGGCTCGCGCGATGGGCTTCTAGTGGCCGAATGAGAGGAGAGTTAGAATCGTCGCTAATCCTGTGGTCGTATTCCGACTGATGACGCGATTGAGTTGAGGTGTCGCTTCCCGTGCGTGAGTGGCCGAACTGTGTGGCGGGTGAGAACGCGGAGCGCGCCAATGCCGACGTCTCCTGACCTGGTATTGTGGAATAATCCGACACCTCGACCAATGGCATTGCGGCTTGTTCGGATGCGGCTTCCGCTGTCCATTGTGGATTGATGGAATTCCAGGTATGGTCTTTGGTCCAGAGGATAGTGCTCGCTGGCGTCTTGGTTTGTCTCTCGTTCCAGACAAGCCACTCACGCGGAGGCAGAGTAAATTTCGTAATAACACGTACGAAGACCCGAGGTAAGTAAGTAAAGTGTCGGTACGACCTCGTTCTTCGCAGACCTTTCATAGCCTCCTCGTACTTCTCCGTGGACAAGAACGATTGCTGACACCACTCTACAGTGACGTAGAATATAGACAAAAGCATGACAGACGCTGTGAGTACGGTCCCTGATGTCCAATAGTATAGGACCCACTTGCTGTTGGAGGTGTTCTGCACACTGAAGTCGAGGTAGCCGCCGCCACCGCCCCAATGGCTGGTGACGCAATCGCACGTTTTGTACCTGATTGACGTTAGCTACGTGACGAGACGACATGTGCTCCCGTTCGTTGAACGCCAGTAAGGTCTTTCATGTCGAACAGAAGCTCTTCAACATGCATAGTCAGGCGGGGTTAAAGACTTACCACCCAAAAGTCTGCGCCAACACGATGTAGACGAGCCAAATCGTATTGAAGATCTCGACAGGTCGGAAGAAGAACACTTCCCATTGCCTCTGCGAGCTCATTTTCCTGCGACGTCTTGCTAAGCCTTCCAGGTGGTCTCGAAAGTTTATTCTGATGCTCATCCTGTTCTTCCACCGACTGAGAAGCTTGGCTCCAGGGATGGTTTCGACGAAGCGAATCTTCGCGTTAAGCTGGAAACTGGAAACACATCTCTTCACCTTGTTCCACTGACCTTGAGCACCCTTACCTAGCTTGCGAAATGTGTCCGTGACCCAGCGCAATTTGTCGATCTTGTACGGCGAGAGATACAGCCACACAGCCATTTCCATGATCAACAACCCCAGGGAGACACAGAAGAAGATGGTGTACCCGCCGCTGCGACAACCAAGACCGACCGTTGGCGTGAAAAAGCTCAATATGAAGGAGCCGCCACAGCTTGCACCGACAATGATCACTGCACTAGCGACTTGCCAAAATTCCCGAAGATCGAACCACATGAGACCTTCGTCATTGCTACGGCCCGCGACAAGGCTTGAACGGGCCCCTGCTTCGTCGGCTAGCCAGTTCCGACCTTTTCCAGCAATGTAGCAGGTCTCGATATCTGACAGGATGGGATGAGCCGCACCGTAGTGCCACCGTACACGACCTTGACCGGCGAATCCCTGGAAGAAGTCCTTCATATCCGCGCCACTCGACAGGATTGCAAGAGACTCAACCTCAGCTTTGAGCTCTTCGAAATTCGGCTGGCCGTGAAAGGAGTCGATGAACTCGTTGCGGTGCCCTTCGTCTCGAAGTGCGTGGCGCACGCGGTCGACCAGCGTGTTGAGCTTGATTCGAATGGCTTCTGCTGCTATAGGATTACGGTCTACAATCGAGCCCATGATCAGTATTGGAAACCAGGCCAGTAGACAGCCCAATGCAAGATCGTGAGCGGTGGTGTTCTCGCCGAGATCGACAAAGGCAGCCTGTACGGAAAGAGCGAATGCGAATAGGAACCACATGATCGATACAAACACTAAACGAGCGTGAGTCAGTAGAGGTTGAAAGCAGGTTTTGTGGTTATGTACCTGGTACTGCCCCCCGTCTTCGCATCTCTCGCAGCTCGCGAGCCAGAATGCGTCTCATCTGACGAAGGGTTTTCTTAGTGTCAGTCAACCTCAAGTCTTTGCTGAACAGCACAATACGCAGTAGACCTTCTGCCTCCTTTGAGCTCGACACTACTTCGTCTTTGAGGGTATACTGGTTCATCGCTAGGAGGAGATACATCGAGTCGCGCATGCTGCCAAAGTGCGAATCGAGCTCCGGCGTTTCATCGTACCTCACAGCCATATCAACCATCAAAGCTGCTTTTGCGGAGACTTTGATGTTCCAAAGGACGTAACTCAGCGACGCGATGGGTGATCCAACCCATCTGGTGATAGCGAGTAGTGTACGTCTGGTCTCGTTGCTTTCAAAGGGCGCTTGTAACAGAATGCCCACAAAGGGCAGAATCCAGGTCGTGATGGTACCGGAAACGTCTTTCCAGAGGTAGTAGTCAATACCGTCGCCGCAGACATGGTGACATCCTTCGCGAGATATTTGGGTCGTGGAGTTGCGGTCGATGCCAATAACCGTGCCGTTCCAACCCCATAGACTCTGGAGCGTTGCGTTATTTCTGTAAAGCGTGGCGCACTCGTTGAAGTTGATCTTGCCCATAACCACAAGAGAGTTTTGGTAGACTGATGCTGGAGTTTGTCAAAAGTGTAGCAGCAGCGCGGGGCTGCCTCGGCCTTACATGCAGCTCAGCAGCCACTTGCAGGGGCGTGAATTGAATTTCACATACGGCCAGTTGTTCCTGACTATACAGGGCTGTATCCAATAGTAACGTGTCTGCGTTAGTGGTGTCCTGAAGCAGTCATTGAGCCTCACTTTTCGACATGGAAGGGTGTAAGCATCAGGGCAACACAGCTCCTAATTAGCTCACAGGCTGAACGCAATATGAGTCAAAATTCTGTTGCCTAATGTTTACGACAGATCGCAAAGGTAAGCTCTCGGTTCTGCCGAGTTTTGTGAACTCGTGGTCATGTCGCGGTGTCCTAAAGGCTCTCGAGGCGCGGTTTGCGACGCGTCTGACATAGCATCGTCATCATTACTGGTAGCTTCCAGCGTCCTTCAGTGACGGTCCTTCACAGCGGTGTCCAGAAGAGCGTTAGACGCGTGCCTGTTCGAGTCGCGAAACTGACAATGTGGCGTGTGCCGCGAAAGGCGAATGGTGGAAGGAAGACGGACGAACAACGGGTGGTGCGTGAGACAGTAGCCTTATCTATCGGTCAGCTCTTGGCCCCCACGTCACCAGCTCGCACTCCGCAGTGGGATTTAGACTCATCGAGCCAACAACAAATACATTGAGTGGGTATACGCAGCCTTAACGCTCCGAACATAACATCACGCACACACTAAGAATTACAGCAAGCCTCTGCACTCGCCACCGGACAAGTTAACGAGGCGCTTGCTCCTTTCTGAGAAAGAGTCCCCGATATCTTTGCCCCAGACCATCATCTCCCACCAGAGCAAGAAGTTCTAGTCATGCTCTGTGAGCTTCTGGGCTGTCCGTTCGCTTTCGGCCATCACATCGTTGTTCAGCGCACTAAGCTGTGAAAGAGTCTCTTGCATGGCGGCCAACTGCTAGCACGTTCTGTTAGCTATCTCTCCTTTCGAGTCTGATGTTAGATTGATGTGTAGGGGTTCACTCACGGTACCAACAACGTCCTTGGTGGCGCCATTTAAAAGAGGGCCTGCGCGTGGTTCACCAGGGGCTGAAGCGCCAGAACCAGCTGATGCTGAACTGTCCTGTTCCTCCTCGGATTCTTCATCCAAGGTCGTCATGTTGCGCTTCTCACCCATGCTGGCCGCGGCGCGAGCGATCCTATCACCGGCTGCGAGCATGTCCTGCAGGCGGTCGATTTTGTCGAGCAGAGCCGCATTCTCTTTCTTCAGAGGCTCGACGCGGGCGAGGTGCTTCCTAACGACTTCGCCCTTGAAGGTCTCGATGCGATCTTCCGCTTCCACCGCGGCCTTGTAGGCTCGGTCTCGTTCAGTCTCGATCGCTTCGATCGTTTCCTGGAGTCGCTTTACATCTTCGGAAGAAGCCTCGAGTTCCGCAACAACCTTGTCGTGCTGTGATTGTAGGGTCTTGTACAGGGCCTGTTGCTCATTGCTCTCCTGCTGGATGGCCGCTATATCAGCGGCGTGACTGGCGTTTGCAGCTTCCATCTGTGCCTCTAGAGCATCATGCTTCTTCTGCAATTGCTGGACAGCATCTGCCGCGCTGTTCTGCATACCAGCCGTGATCTCTGATATAGCGTCCTCGTGTGCCTTGATCATCTGCGTAGTAGCATCGGCGTGCTGCTTCTGGGCGTCCTCAAGCTGTTGCCGCAAGCTACCAGAATCGACCGCGTGACCTGCTTTGAGTTCTTCCTTCAATCGAGAAAGAGTCTCCTGATGCTCCGCGTCCATTTCTGCAAACTTCGCCTGCAGCGTGCTGTTCTCGGATCGAAGCTCCGCAATGGCATCTTCACGATCGTTCTCAAGCGACTGCTTCATGCTTGCAAGCGTGGCCTTATGAGCTTCGTCGGCAGCATCCTTTTCGGCAAGAAGAGCTTCGTACCTGCGGGTCGCTTCGGCAAGGCCGTCAGCTGCGGACTGCTCCTTAGTTGTCAGCTCTCGTTTGAGTTCGTCCACTTCCGCATAAGCCTCGTCTTTTGCGCGCTCGTACTCGTCCTTCAACGAGTCCTTCTCCACAAGAAGAGCCTCGTATCGTTCTTTCGCTTCGTTAAGATCGGTATCCGCAGAGTCTCTAAACAGAGCCATCGTCGCCTCATGGTCTCTCTTGTCAGCGGCAGATTGTTCAGCCAAGAGGGACTCGTATTTCTCCGCCACTTCAGCTAACCCAGCCGAGTCGGCCTTCTCTTTCGATGCCAGCTCGTGCTTGAGGGCTTCGAGTTCGGTGTAGAGCTCCTCCATGGCGCGCTCGTGCTCTTTCTTCAAGAAACCTCGCAGTTCTTCGACGGCAGCTTCGTGAGCCTCCTTGTCGGCTGTAGCTTGCTCCGCCAGCAACGTCTCGTACTTTCTGCTAACCTCGGACAGACCGGCCGAATCGATCTCTTCCTTCTCGGCAAGCTCACGCTGGAGATTGTCAATCTGTCCGTGTAGCTCGGTCTTGAGGGCGTCTAGCTCGTTGAGAACAGACTGTTTCTCTGTGTGGATTGCAGACTTCTCCTGCTGAAGCTTGTTGGCCTCAGTCTGGATTTCTTCGATTAGTGCCACGTATTTCTGCTCGATCTCTGCCCGTTGCGTCTCGAGAGCCTTGTCGAGCGCCTTTGCATGGGCGTCTTCCGCTGCTGCATGCTCCGCAAGGGTGTCGTCGTTTTTCTTCTGAGCATCCACGAGCTGTTTGGAGAAATCGTCGATTTTTGTCTGGAGATTTCCAAGCTCCGTTGTGTGGGCGTTTTCGAGGCTGCTCTTGTCGTTGAGGAGAGTGTCATACTTTGACTGTAGCTCATTGAGGATCTGCTTCGTTGCGCTCTCAGAGTCTTGCTTCAGAGCATCAATGGTCCGAGCGTGTGACTCCTCCATCGCGGTCTTGTCTTGTGCGAGAGCATCGTGGCGAGCTTGGAGGTCGGCGACGGACTTTTCCAAGTCTGTGCGCTGTTCATCAAGGGCTTGCTTTTCTCGGACAGAGGTCTTGAGCTCAGCCTCGATCTTGGCGCGTTCATCTTCAATGGCTTGCTTTTCCTGGGTAAGAGTGTTGAGCTTAGTCTGAAGTTCAGTAAACGACTTTTCTGACATGGCAAGAGCCTCCTTTGCAGCCTGCCTGTCCTCTGTCGAAGCTTCTATGCGCGCCTGGAGGTCTTCAATCAGGGCGTTCTCTTTCGCCAGAGCTTCAATGCGTACTTGCAACCCGGCGATCTCCTTCTGTGCAGTGAAATGGGCTGCGGTCAGAGCGGCCTTCTCCTCCTGCACTTGCTTGTGTTTCGCGATGGCCTCGTCGAGACCTTGTGAGGTTGAACCGGAACGTTCCTTCGCAGTAGAGAGCTCCTTCTTCGCTTCATCAAGCTCCTTGGTCCGCTCTGCAAGAGTCTTCTCGTGACCTTCCAACACAGCGTTCTTCTCGGCGACGAGAGCATCGTACTCGGCTTGGAGCTTGTCGAGACGCTTCTTCGCGTCACCTTCGAGATCGGCGCGCAGAGAGTCGATTTCGCCTTCGTGATCCTCGCCGAGGACGCGAAGATCCTGTCTGTGTCTGTCTTTAGCAGTTTCCAGATCAGCCTTGTACGAGTCTGCTTTCTTCTTGACCTCGCTCAGCTCGGTTTGCAGGTGGGCAACGGCAGTGGCATGCTGGGTGCTGTCTTGCTGAGAGGTTTGTTCGAGTGACTCGATGGTCTTACGAAGGCCATCCGCTTCTTCTTTGAGCTGCTCGATTTCGCTAGCGTCCGAGCTGAGTTGATCGTTGATAGCTTCCAGCTGCTGAACGAGCTCTTCGTTCTGCTCTGTCTTGAGCTTGATCGCCTCGTCGTGTGCGGCCTTGAGGTCTCCGATCTGCTTATTGAGTTCCTGTGAGATCCTGGCGCCATCGGTTTCTCCCTGTTGCAGCGATGTAATCTGGTTCTGTAGGTCTTCAATAGACTTGAGGTGGCTGGAGATGTCTGCTTCCTTTGCACTCAGGTCGTTCTGGCTGCTTTGTTGTAACTCAGCAATCTTGGCTTGTACATCTTCGCTGTGTGCGGCGCGTTCGCTCTCCAGATCCGCAGTCGTCTGATCAGCGCGCTGCTGCAGCTTTGCGAGGTCATCCTGCAGCTCTTTCTCGGTCTGCATGTGGGACGCAATTGCTTCATCCTTCTGACGAAGCTCGTCAGTGTGTTGTTGTTGTAATGAGGCGACCTTTGCCTGCAGCTCCTCCACGACGGCCGATGATTCTAAAGACTTGGAATCGAGGGATCGCTTGGCTTCTTCCGAGGCATCGATATGGCGTTGTTCAGCCGCCGTGACCTCTGATCGCAACGTCTCCACCGTCTTGGTCAGCGAATCGATCTTCCCATCTCGGGCGTGTAGTTGGTCAGTTTGGTTCTGTTCGAGCTCCGACAGCTTCGTCTGCAGGCCTTCGAGGGTACTGTTGGCGGTGGCCAGGTTGGCTGAAAGCGTGTCTCGTTCCTCTTTCAAGCCCGTCACCTCCTTTGTGAGCGCTTCGATCTTAGCGCCCTGCTCAACGAGCTGCAGCTTCTCGGCATCCCATTCGCGGCCTTGGCGTTCGAGCTCCACGTTGAGATCGTCGAGGACCTGCTGGAGCTCTGCAGCCTTGGCAGCCTCGACAGCTTCCTTTTCCTGGGCGATCCTCTTCTCCTCCCTCAGCATCTGCTTTTGCTCTTCCAGCAGCTTCGTCTCGAGCGCAAACTTCTTCTCCATGCCATTGACGATTGTGTTGTGCTTGTTCTCGTCCCAGCCGGAAGCGTTTCCAGCGGCGCCAACGGCAGCAACAGCCGTGTCTTTTTCTGCGATGGCGGTCTGGGCATCGACGAGCTGCTTCTTCAGCCTTGTGTTTGTGGAGTGCAGTCGGTCGACTTCGCGGTTCAGGTCGTCGCAGCGTTCCTGGAGCTTCTCGCGTAGACTAGTCTCTTTGAAAAAATCCTGCATGACGGCGAGGCTGCGTCGCTTGGTCTCCTCGTCGACCTCTGCAGGCCCCGTGGGCGCGGTGCCGGGCCGTCTGTCGTCCTCGCCTAGCTTGGACAGGCCAGGCTTGAGAGGACCAAAGGGGATGGTCTTGTTGACTTCGACTTCGGCATCGGAGGCAGCTTTGTCCTTGAGTGGGCCATAGCTCCTCGGGGGAACGTCGATGGGGCTGTAGCTAAGGGGTGCGTGCGTCAGTGGGTGCTGGTAGGCGAGTGCGAGGGGGAGGGTGTGGGGCGACTCACGTGAGGGCATCTGCGACGGCTGGCTTGGAGGGCGAGGGGACCGAGTTGATGGAGAGCTTCTTTGCGTGTGCGACGGGCGTCTTGGGGGTGATTGTGGAGACGGGCGCCTTGGGGATGATGTGGTGGGGGGTGCGTGCACTCGTCGCCGGGCGTGCAAGCGTGGCGGGTTTTGCAGTCGACGTCGAGGATGCAAGAGAGGCGCGTGGTGTGGCGCGCGTGGGCGTCTTGTCTGCACTGGGCCGTGATGTCGTCGAGGGGCGCTTTGCAGCAGCGGCCGTGGAAGGAGCGATTGTCGAGCGGCGGTCCGACGACACGCCCCCCAGGGTCCTGCGCACGGCGGGCTTGCGGTTCTCGTCGCCCGAGGTCAGCGACGACAGCTCTGGCTCAGCGTCGGACGGTGCGGCGGGCCTGGAGCTCAGCGGCGTGCGTCTGGCTGCTGCGGTGCTGGTGGCTGCGCGAGTCGGCGGCTTGTTCAGGCTGGAGGAGCCCGTGGGCGCGAGGCGCGACGTGGAGCTGGCGAGGGCCTTGGACGCGCTGGACGGCGGGCGCGTGGTGGTGGTTGCTGCTGTTGTTGCTGCTGCTGGTGTTGTGCTTGTTGATGCAGCGGTTGGCCGGCGGGCGCTCGCCGAGGCTGTCGTCGTGGCAGACGTGCTCGCTGCAGCAGGTCGCCGTGGTGGCACAGGCTCCTTCTTCGCGGCAGAGGATGCATGCGAGGCCATCTTGCGGCGGACAACCGACGAGGGCGACGACGGCGGAGGCAGCGCTGCTGGACCTCTGCTGCCCGCAGCGTCACTAGCGGAGGTGCTCGATCCCTCCGCAGCCATTTTGGGACAGCTGCCAGTCAGGGGTGGGGCGGCGCGGCCTCTTTACACCGCACACGTCGAGTAATGTCGAGGATGGCGACGAGGACAACAAACACTGCATGCACACGTCGTCTGACTGTTGCACACGGCGCACGGCTGGCACCTGTCGCTTCGTGCCTGACAGCTGCTTCATGCGCTGGTCCATGTGGAGAAGATTCCGCTTTTGGCGCTCAGGGTCTCTCATTTCTCATTTCTCATTTCTCTCGTCACCTCCACACCAATCCATTGGCACAGCTTGCAGCTCAGGACAGAAGACTCCTTACTTTGCACTCGTTCCCCTCCACTCCATCTGAGAGTCGAGACACATCATCGACAATACCTTGACATGTATCCACCCTGCCCTACACAGTATGCTCCACCGACCACTGAGAAAGCCACACGTCTGTCAACGTCTGTCAACGTCTGTCAACGTCTGCACTCCTCCATCACTACACTGACAACAAGTCCACAATGCACTGCAGAAGACAACTGGTGAACGGAGTCTGTCATCCAGAGTCAATTCGCTGCCTGGCTTCCAGACTAGATGCCAACCCTGACATCATCTCTCTAGGCGTCCAATGTCGTCCACTCTTTCTCTCGTCTGATTCGTCTAAACACTCCTACATCACAGACAACCACCAACATGGTCTATAATCCACAACTCCACCAGCAAAAAGAGCTCGTCCATGCGATCCTGACTGCAGACCTCACCCCTTCCCAACTCGCCACTATCCACGAAAAGTTCGCCCTAGGCGCCAACTTGGCCTCTCCCCACCCCACCGAACAGCTCTTCATCACGGACAAGCGTTCATGGGCCTCTCTGTCTCATCTCGAAATATGGCAAAAGACGTCCCCCACGAATACTGAATATGATCCTATTATCATCATAGATGCAGAAACACCTCGAGACGGAGGCGTCTGGTACCTTGACCGCATCGCCAGTCAAGAGGACGTTGACATGGGACAAGCCGAGAGCACAAGTACCCTCTTCAAACTCCGCATGGAAATTGGCAACATTTTGATATGCCGCGCCAACTACATGATCGCCAACCTCTGTATCGAAGAGCACATGGCCACAGTCGGCATACCGCATCCTATACCAGAAGACTTTGCGCAGCACGACGTCTTTGCTACAGGTTTCAACTATATCAGGCATCGATACATGACACCGACGTGGGTTACTGCCGAGCCCGACGACATGGAGGAGACCCGCGACGAGGACGCGTTGAAGACGTTCTCGCCAAAGCCAGAGGTTGTGTATCGCCTCAAGGAACATGTTGCACGAGCAAATGGACTGGAGGTCATGTGGGCGATAGGCAGCGACAGAGGGGATGACAAATTCCCCAAAGGCAGCAAGATACTGCAATTGAACTATGACCCGGACACGGCGGTGCCGCAGTACGAGAAGCCAGAGGGTAGCCTGTAGCCAACCATCTTGCACACAGCTGGCACTAACGGCCGTGGCAAAAAGTCCATGGCCGTCAAGTTCGAACCACCTCCAATCGTGTCTTGTATACACTGAGACCATGATATTCCTCGAGCCAAGCATTTAACCAAGTAGCGACGCGGCCTTGTAGATCTGGTATATCGACAATCCAGCGCCAACAGCCCAGAACGAGCTACGGATGAAGCTCTTACTATGATCCGCGATCTGAACATACGACACAACATATGCAGTCCTACGCTTCATTAGCAAACATTGTCATACCATCCAACACATTAAAACTCACCTCACAGCCAAAAACGCAGCAACAAACGTCGTCAGCCCCGTGACATCGCCATCCACCGCCGTACTACCCAGCCCCTTGGCCGTGACCCGCTCCGCAAGAATACTCGCCAGCACCGCCGCAGCGTACAGCGGCAGCTGTTCCATATTGTTGCTCTGCGCGTTCTCCGCGCGCTGGTACTTCTGGAACACGGCGTCCGGGACCTTGCCCTTGACTGCATCGGGAGAGAGCGACGCTTTCGGGTTCGCGTTGTTTACTTTGTAGCCGTTGGAAGACAGCAGGCCGCCGGCGTACATGTGCGGGATTAGAGAGAAGATGTAGTAGGCGGGGATGGAGAGGAGGGGGTAGTTGAGCGAGGAGGATGCCATTTTGGTGGTGTTGCGGTGGGTTGCTGTAGAAGAATCGTTTTTGGTTGTTTGGTGGTTGGTATGTCGAGCGCGTGAAGTCACATCTACGTCGAGGTCGAGGTGGTGTGGTAGTGCTTATCATGACGCAATGTCTTCACATATCGGATCCTACGAAACACGGATAAGGTTGCTGTAGCGAGTCAGCCCGACACGACCTTGACGCGTCGCAACACCACTCTAGTATGACTTTACGCGCCACGAGGCGTTCCTCAGCCATGCCACGATATCGAAAGTTCAATACGAGGAATGCGAGGATGACTCGAATGCGGGGTACGTGGTCAGCGACCTCAAATAATGCGCAACCCTGAGGACCTTCACCCCAAAGACCAACAATGTCTGTCATGGAGGAAACAACACGTACATTCCACGCAACATGCCACTGCCGCGCATCCACTCTCTCCTTCACAGTACCCACAGCCAGCCTGCCCATCCCAGTCCACTTCTGCCACTGCAGCATCTGTCGCCACGCCACCGGCACGTACTTTACAGCAGGCGCTGCCATCCCCAAGCCAGTCATCGACACTTCGACTTTCACGACATATAAGAGCTCTGATCACTTGACTCGCTGGTTCTGCTCTACTTGCGGCGCGCATGTGCTGGCTACTGTGCAGCTGGGTGGCGACACGAAGTGGTACATCTCAGCGCCTTCCGTCGATGCAGAAGAAGGAGTGTGGGATTTCGCTGGCCATGTATATGTCGAGAGTACAGGGGATGGAGGGCTCGCATCGCTGATGCCACGAGTAGGAGGAAAAGAGGTAGCCTTCTGGACCTCGCAATCCAGCAGCAGCGCACTATGGCACCTCGCAGCGTCAAAGCCGCACTTTCCCAGCAAAGCAATCGATGACCAGTTACACGCCCGCTGTCACTGCGGCGGCATCTCATTCCACGTCTCGCGCCCAACAGGCACCGAGACATTTACCGAAATCGACGAACACAACGTGCGGAAACACAAGCACAAGTGGCTCGCTATTCACGACGTATGCAACACCTGTCGCCTCACAATCTCAACCTTCGTCGTATCCTGGTTCTTCCCCTCGCGCACTCACATCACACTATCCGACGGTTCACCCTACCCCAAGGACGGCATCTTCGGCACCGCGAGAGCCTATAAGAGCTCCGAGGGCGTGGAAAGGACGTTTTGCGGGACGTGTGGCGCCGCGGTGAGTTATGTCTCGGACGAGAGACTGCATGTTGTGGATGTTGCTGCGGGATTGCTCTGTACTGGTGATGCCAGAGCGGAGGATTGGTTGGAATGGAGGACGAGGAAGTTGGCGTTTGAGGAGGATGCGAGGTGGGCGGGGGTGAGGGATGCGTTGAAGGAGGGGTTGCAGAGGGAGTGATGCGGTGACGGTGCTGGGCCATGGTGAGTTTCCATGCCTGCATTCACGTTCTGAATTCCTCGTCTCGCACTCTTTTGCGAGTGCGAACCCTCTCAACGGTCTGAGCAATCTTGTCCCACTCAAGGAGCTTGAACACACCACTCACGACAAGACGGAAGAAACGCCGCTCGAGAATGGCAATGCGGCTCTAGGACGGAGATGAACGAGCTCTGGACTCCCATGGCGAGTTTCCATCTGCCATGTAGCGCGTTTCAGCGCACGGGAACCCACATTCGGGGAAATGATTCACATCTCGCTTGCTACCGTCCCCTGTCCCTACCCGTCTGATCCACGCGTCTCGAGCATTATCAGACTTCCTCTTCCAGAAATGTTCTGTTTGTTCGACAGTCTCACATTCACTTCACACACTCGTTTACCTCGCTCCTCGCACCGCCATGTTCACCAAGGCTCTTCTTTCACTGGCGCTGGTCGCCCCCCTCCTCGCGCTGCCAGCGCCACAGCCAATGGTCATCTCCGACACCACCAAGCAGAAAGCGACCTCGCTCTGCGGCGTCTCCGACAGCGTAGTCCTGACCGACACGCCCTGGATCGTCTTCAACATGATGTACAACCAAGCCCTAACCAAAGGCACGCAATGCACAAACTACGACCACGTCGCCACGAGCTCAACCGGCACCAAGCAAATCACCTGGAGCGCCGTCTCCACCATCGACTACGTTGAATCCACGCAAGCTCCCCCTTCCCCTCCCCTATTTTTAAACTAACACCCCCCAGCTCCAACATCCCAAAAGGCTACTCCTTCATCGGCCTAACGCAAAACCTCGAAACCAAGCTGTCGGCCATAAAATCCATCCCAGCAACCTACACCTGGACCCGCACCAACACGACGGCCTACAAAGGCAACATCTGCCTCGACTTCATGACCTCGGACACGAAAGGCGACTCCACCTCCTCCGCCGCGCAGGAACTCATGCTCTGGCTCGAGTACACGGGGGGCCAGCTCCCGATCGGCTGGGGCGCGGGGCCGAAAGCCACCATTTCCAACCTTTATGGAACGAGTTGGAAATTGTACCAGGGGAAGAACGGGGATACGGGGATTACCGTTAGTAGTTTGTTGCCTGATAAGCAGTTCTCGGGTACGTTTAGTGGGGATGTCAAGGAGTGGCTGGAGAAGCTTGTTGAGGTTGGCGTGTTTGGGAAGGGGACGTATGTTAATGTTGGGAATGCGGGGACGGAGCCGTTTTACGGGAAGGCGGTTGTTAATGCGACGTTGGGGCTGCAGATTAATTTGTAGGTTGGTGGGGTTAGAGGGGCTGGTGGATTGGTGTGGGATGTGTGGGTTGGAGGGGGATGGGTGGAGTCGGCATATGAAGTAGATAAATGAGTAGACGGATGTTTATCAGAACTGATTCTCTGCGCCTGGCAAATGCAGATACTGTTAAGGCAGTCAGAAGGTCCGCATTTACTTTCTCAATCTCATCACTGTCGAACGGAGAGACAAGGCAGAAGTGTGTTGATTGTGATTGACCATCAGACAGTGAGAAAGCCATGTATATCCACACTACACACTATGTCACCTAAACATATATCCCGTATTCCCACAGCACGGATGACCACACGGTACCCCACCACCCTCACATGCAGCACTTAAACCCTCACCGTGGCAAGCTCCGCCCTCCCACCTCCCACAGACGCCGACGCATCCCCGTCACTCGACGACCCATCATCAACCTGCCTCGCCTTCCTGCGGCGACGAATCTTATCCTCGATATAGCGACCCACGGCGACAAGCAGACCGACGGCGAGGATGGCGCACGCGACGGCGAAGGCGCGGCGGTAGCGCGGTTTGTCGTCTTCGCGGAAGATTTGCGCGCCGTAGATGCCGGCAATGTTGGCGCCCATTATGACTCTGTGTGGTGTCAGTGATGTGGTATGGGAAGGTGTGGTAACTCGAGAACTTACAACGCCATAGCTAGCGCGCGCTCCTCGGAGTCGGTGCACGTCAGCGACATCCACGTGATATTCAGCGGGTGCGAGAAAGTGCCAAACGTCTGCGTCCACACGACGCCAAAGTATCGTGCTCCCTGGCTGCTCGTCTCAGTGAACACGCGGTTGAAGATGTATCCCAGCAAGTGGAAGCTGAGCCCAGCCATGACCGTCTCGCCGCGGCGGTTGAAGCGGTCTGAGAACCAGCTGAAGGAGAAGGAGACGGGGATCTGGATGAAGAGACCCACGGCCGCCATGGCGTTTGACCTCAGTTGTCCGAAGCCGAAGGAGCGCACGATGGAGGGAGCGTATGTGTCGAAGGCGCGCTGCGGGCCGTTGTTGCACATTGTGATTGCGAAGTGTGCCCACATGCGCCAATTGCTGAATGCTTTGACGAACGCCACACGACCGATGCGCTTCTTCTTGTTGCCCTTGGCCGGCTCGTCGAGGTGGACGCGCGTACGGAGGATGTGGATTTCGCGGTCCGAGAACATCTGCCACTTGGGCAGGAACGTGGGGTGGGGTTTCTTGAACGAGTCCGGGAGGCAGAAACCCAGCACGAAGCCGCTGAGGATCGTGAAGCCGCCCATAAGCACAAACAGCCAGAACCACCCTGCTCGGCCGCCGACGCCGCGCATGTGCAGGATGCCGTAGGCGAGGAGTTTGGCGGACGCCTGGCCGAATTGGTTCCCGAAGTAGAAGATCATGACGCGTTTCGCGGTTTCCGAGCGCGTATACCAGGTTGAGAGCGTCCAGAGGCCGCCGGGGATGAAGCCAGATTCTGTGATACCGAGCAGGAAGCGTGTTGCGATGAAAGAGCCGTAGTTTGTCTGAAACGCTTGGAATGTGCTGACGGTGCCGAACAAGAAGAGTTGGAGCGTGAGCCACTTACCGGGACCAACGCGGTAGAGTGCCATGTTTGCGGGGATTTCAAATAGCACAATGCCGAGAGACAACATCTGCTGGCCGACGTTGAACTGGTCTTGCGAGATATTGATGTCTTCCATAAAGTCGTCTGTGATGGCGTTTGCGATGTTGCCACGGTCGAGCTGTTGTGTCGTCAGAAATGCGCTGCACCGTATGCTGACTTGGGACTCACCTGCAAGCAGAAAAAACCGAGAGTGAGAAGAGGCATGATGATCAAATCCAGTCTGAATAGCACATGTTAGAAGATCTAGGCAGCTCGTGGTCTGTATCGACTTGCTTGCGTTTGGCCTGCTTCTCCTCGGCGGCTGACCATTCGCGGACCAGCTCCGGCGCTGTGCCCTCTCCATAACCCGCCTCTTTCGTGTAGTCGACGTCTTTGATATCTGTCCCCATCTTGCAGGTAGATGTGAGGGAGGATGCAAGTCACTGCTTTCTGAGAAGCGAGATGCAAAGATGACCATGGGATACTTATACAGCGGGTGTGTTCTCGTATCTGGAGCATCATAGCCCCGATAGCGCTGCTGAACACCTGTAGTCACCTAATTTGCGCGCCGCCAAGTATGGTTGAAGCATGGCAAAGTCTGGGTGAGCATCACTCGGCATGCTGGGCTCACGCTTTAGATGTGAGTTAACAGCTCGGCGGGTGCGGATTTGGCAATAAGCAAAGGCCTCTTCAAGCCGCTGGCTACTAGCAAAGGATTCACCACTATTTCCAAGAATTCGACATCGTTGAGGCGTTGTCTGGATGTTCTGACGTCGCTATGAGAGAGTTGCTGCTTCCAGTTTGCGTGGTTGTGCGGTCCGTCGCTGACAAGCTTTCGCCAATGCCAGGTGCTTCGTCGACTGCAACACGACTTCTTGCAGGAAGCAACTCAATTGCAGCAGCGTTTCTTCATTCTCGACAAGATCTCCCCTGGCAGTTTCGTATCCTGTTTTATGCAACACACTATTTGGTGTTGTAGGTCGGAGGTACTGTTCTTGGCTTAGGCAGTACCCAGAGGCCAGTATCCTGGGCATGATGTTGCTATCGACCAGCTCGAGCACGTCATTTTCGAAAATCCCCCACCAACCAGGGTAGTAAAAGTCAGCTCACGGACATAATGTGCAGCAAAAGAAACGAATGCGCAACCTCCGTATCGAAGAATAGCTTGACCAGCGCATTCTGGAGCTGTGTGAGCTGAGGAGCGCTCGGTCTGGAGCGGGACATTGGCTTCGCAGGAAGTCACCCAAAGCGAAACCACAGCGCATCGCACCTGGAATGGGTCAAGCCAACGGCGAGCGCGTCGACCAACCGTCCAATTAGCTCTCTTGCATAATCACACGTTTGTCGATGTCATGTCAAGTCTCACAAACAGCATGCTCGAGGAGTGGTGTATTGGAATTGGGTAGTGCGGTGTAAGAATGTTCATTGTCAAATGTCAGAGGTGCGCGCCGTTCAGGTAAACAAACTAACACTAATTGGGCCGTATCGATGAAAACCTATGAGGTCCTATACTATCCCTCTCGGAGACAAACGATGATTTGTATGTTCCCGAGAGGAATGGTCCTGGTAAGTGTGCCTAATCAAACACCATGCGTTCAACACGATGAAAGTCTAGCTTTGGTTATCGCAATATACAAACACAGCGTATATCACAAACCAAACCGCGTTACAGCCACATCTCCATCAAATGCATTAAGTTCGTCGTCTCTATATACCAACATCCATCATAACTATGTACAGAAGCTCAAATTAAACCACAGCTCGTGTTCTCTTACCAGGGTTCTTCTCCACGCTCAAGCGTAGATGTAGCAGAACGGCCCAGCAAGTGTGTTCATGCCTTCGCGCTGGGTGATGTTGGGGAATTGTCCCTCGAGCATGGGTCCAAGGGTCATCACATCATCCAAGGTACCGTTGCGGGTGGGAGGCAAATTCAAGAAGGTAAGGGTATCGGCGATAGCGTTCTGACGGTTCTTGATGTCCTGGTTCTGCCAGATCCACCACACACGGTCGATTTGAGCCTGGGAGTTGTCAGCTTTTGCACGGATCGCACGAATCTTTGATAACATACGTGATGGAAGTAAAAGTACGGGTCGGACGGTGAGTTGAAGAAGTCGGTGCCAGCATCGCCGCCGATGGTGTAGTGGCCTGCTGAGTGAACGCCTATGTACTTGTTTGGAAAGTCACCCTGTAGCATGCTGCGATAATTAGCCCGTGTCACCAAACTACCCTTCTGAAAAGTCTTACTTCTGGAAAGTACGGATGTCCTTGCTGTTCTTGATAAGGTCGGAAATGATCTTGTCAGTAGCACCCATGGATGCGTCCCTAGTCAAATCACGACTGAGACAGCGAGGGTTATAGCCGAGACCATCCGCCGAAGGGTTCTTGGGGACGTTGTGCCATTTTGTGTCAATAGGTCCGAGATTCGCGGTCCAGCTGTAGCAGGGTCAGTTGATCAGGCTCGTTGGTGAACTGGCGCAAATTCGACTCACTTTGCCATAGGTCCGCTCTTGATACAACCTCCACCCTGACCGGGCTGGAGCTTGATAAAACAACTTGTAATCTGACCCACACAGGTGTAGTTCCTTCCTGCAATGTACTCTCCGTCTCCTCCAATGCTGGTCTCACTGCCATCGAGCAGGGGAGACTTCGAAACATCTTCAGCCCACCAGGCCCAGTTGTGGTAAGGGAGGTAGCCATTGTAGCCGCACTCGTTTCGCAGAAGCTGTTCGTATGCCCAAGTAAAGTAGCGGTGCCAAGCAAGGAAGTTGGCCTACGGATGGTTAGCGAACCGCAATATATACAAGCAACAAATTCAAAACTCACAGTTCCATGAACTGAGAAGGTTTGCTTTACGTGTGTAACGACAAAGTCGTCGAATCGACTCTTGGCTCCGGCAGCGACCGACGAAGGCGTCAGAGCAGGCTTCTGGTGAAGACATTTGACAGCATCGATGTAGTTCAACTTCTCCTTCTTAGAAAGAGTTGACCTAGGAACTATCAGAATTGTAGGTCATGTTACTGGGCGCAAACATACCATTCTCGGCGCACTCTCACGTTCTTTAACGTGCATGTGTCCGGGCTGGGGTAGCCATTGACAGCCGCGTTGAGTCCGATGTTGAAGACACCTGCTGCTGCCAGTGCTTCCTGCTCGCCAAACTTGAACGTTGCGCTAACGCTACTAACAAGCGTAGCTACTGCGAGGCTGGAAAGTCGCATGGTGGTAGATACTGGACTGGACGATGCTCGAAGAAGGTCGTAGAAGTGAGCGTGGGGGGTGTGAAGTTACTAGTGCCCTGTTATGTTTTTGATCAGACAGCGGCAGGCCCTTTATACAACGAGGGTTCGGTAGGTGCGTACGCCTGCCATGTGGAATCCTCGTGGCAAGAGGGGCATGTGCACAAGCTTTGTGCATTTAAGGTATGGTGCTTATCGAAAGCGGTAAAGGATCAGGGTCGAGAGTCAAGATGGCACCAACATCTCACGCCTGTCGAGGTCTTTAGTCAGTCGAGAAGGCCCAAATCCCAATCTCATCAGTCGATGTTCATGCAAAGAGCCAGTAGCAATTGAGAGGGGGCACTAGAGATTAAAAATGACCCGATGGAACCAAAATTACGGAGTACCGTAGCAGCTGCACGTTACTCCAAATGCATCTACAGCGTTTCGAGACGCTCCAACCTCGGACAAGGTAGGATGTAGCTTGGGCTCCATTCCGTTGAAGTATATAATTACTGGCCTGATCGCAGCTACGAGAACTGACGTGTTGTCTGTCAACTCAAGAAGAATAATTTGGGCCGTCTCTAATGTTACAACTTGCCTCCCCAATGCAGACCCACAAAAGGCAGGAAATGATTGGAAGAGCCGTGCCTTGATTGTGTGGGATTCGACTGTGCCGCAACAAGTGCGCTCGGATAGGATCAGGATCGCATGCATATGTTGTGACTCGTTCGGAGGTAGTATTAGAGGCGAACGAATAGACCACGCGCGTTGGAGACACTCTGTCTCAATACTGACAACATTGTCTCCATCGATGCTGCGTTGTCGTCTGTAGTGCGATGCCAGGGAGAAGCACAGACTACCGGTTCTCCAGCTTCTACCGCCTTGCCGCAGTTCTCAAAGCGCAACAAGCGGGTCTGAACGGAAAGACGGGAGAACTGGCACCGCGGTCATTGAAGTTTCGACAAGGATGACACCGTCAAAGTGAGGATCAATGCCTGAGGTAAGTGAACACGGCCGATGTATGGCCACAGTGGCCCCACTCTAGCGCCTTGGCGCGATTTCGACGCTCCGCTTGAAGACAGAGCGGCCGGTGGCACAGCATCGCCCCACAATTGCGGGAAGGATGCTTGCCATTGTTCTTCGACACCGCCTTGTCTACGCCACAGCACTTTAGATATGCAGAGTCGCAGTCTCCGTGTTAGTATGGCGAAGTAATGCTCCGCGCGAACCGATTGTTATTATTGCCGCCTTCCTATTGTTCAGATCCCTTCGTTGCGAGTCAGTGTTGTGGGCTGTTGCACGACCCTGATCGAGCACGCGGATGTGAGCTCAGCAAGCCAGCAGTTCGCACGAAGGACGGTCAAACACAAGTCAGAGGGACTCGGACTTATGATACCGGTGTTGAAAGTTGTTCTTGAATCTAACAGCGTGATATGTCTCAGCGTACGTAAAGTTACAATAATTCTCAACGCGTCAGGCTAAATATCAAACCCCTTTGAGGGGTCTCTTACATTCAAGTGAACGTCTCAGGTCCCCATAGCTCGGATCGCTGGGGGAAGAACCCCGAAATCCTGGTTTGGGCCGCGGGTGCCAGGCCAGGCCTCGGAGGTCAAGCCTACAGGAAATGGTGAATGCCAATTTGCGTCAGAGTGTGCATCGAGGCAATCCGTTAACGACCTAAACAAGGGCTGTTCTCTACTGAGTGAACATCCCCATGCTGTGCCGCTTCCGAAGTCTCTGGAAGCACAGCTGGTCGCAACTTCTGCGCAGATTTAAGTACAGGACTTGTCAGTGAGCTGTGATAATCAGACAATACTTTCTTCTTCGTTTCCGCACCTACCTTCATTCTTCAACACCATGGCAGCATTAGCAGCACTTCCCGACGGCTCTTTGTTGACCCCAGAGTACATCGCCTATACCAACGCACCCCGTCTTCTCACACAGTTTGGAGCCTTGTTCGGCATTGCGTCTCTCGTTGTAGCTCTACGATGTTACGTTCGAGCAGTCATGATCAAGTCTTTTGGCAAGGATGATTGGATCATGCTTCTTGCCTACGCGTTCTCTGCTGCGACTTTTGCCACCTACGTCGAGCAGACGAAGGTGGGCATGGGGAAGCACATGGCCGTGATTACAATGAACCAGGACACGTACCAGGAGTTCATGCGCTTACGACAAGTTTCATCAATCCTTGCTACTTTCGGCGTGGCGCTGGTTAAGATATCCATCGCCTATTTTCTGTTGCGACTCGTAGTGCACAGGACGTATGTGTGGTTCCTGCATGGCCTCAACATCTTCATGACCCTCGTTACTTTCGCTTGCGCGGGCACTCTGGGTAAGATCTCATGTCTTCAATCTTGAATTCAAGCTAATATGTTAACAGTAAGTTCAACCTTGTCAAACTTACCCCCCTAGATGATTACCCATACCGGGAACTTAGTCATCCTATAATGCCAGACGCTCTTCGACGTACGCTCATGGCATCGTATACTGACTATGCCTTCTCTGTCAGATATGGCAATGCATTCCCGTGGAAGCTACGTGGAACATGAAACTTCGGCCACCTCCGCATGGTACTGGAACGGCCAAGTGCTTCTCTCCAGAGACTTTCACAAGCATAGGACTCATGAATACAAGTAAGGGCTGGAATCACCAGGCGATGCTTACGGTGCTGATTGGTCTAGTTATCACCATTGTTACCGATTTAATGGTTGCTCTGCTTCCTGTCCCGCTCATATGGCAGCTGCAACTCAATCTTCGTTCAAAGATATCTTTAATCTTTGTTTTATCACTTGGCGTCTTTGCTGCTGTTGCTGCAATTGTCAAAGCAGGGATTCAAAAGACGATCTTCTCTGACCCCGACCCTTTCGTTACTGATCGATTCACGCTTTGGCGATTTATTGAGTTTGATGTAGGCATCATTGCAGCGTCTCTACCGGCTCTCAAACCCATGCTCAACTGGTGCCTTGGAGCTGCACGCGGACTGACCACGAGGACCCCGCGATCGACCGGAGCACCAAATTCACTCGGCTACCACAAACAGTCAGCACGCTCAGACAAGGGTATAGTGTTGGACGAGTACAGCCGTCGGGCGAACACAGTCAGCATATCGTCTAGGCTTCCAAACAGCAATGTATGGAGCGTGGGAGCAGCTAAAAACAGTGATGAGAGTATTTTGCCGCTACACAACATCGAGGAGAAGCCCAACGGAATCGTTGTTACACGGGATGTACACGTCAGTTGAGAGTTCCATATTTTCCTTTGTTTTCCTTTGTTGTTGCAGTCTGCTTTTGTACTTAGCATTGTTCTAGCCCCTTAGGTGAACTACCGGTGGTCAAGTGGCCAGGAATTATATCTCAGTGTTGGTAGCGTTGCACAAGTCCAAAACAGTGTAGTGTTGTGTAGGATGTGACGAGGTCCACGCACTTCCTGATGCCAGCTGTGACAACGCAAGTACGCATCGGGGATACCTCCTGTTCACCTGGCCTTATCAGCATCTCTGTAAATTGTTCTTTCCGCGACTCGATGTCCAAGATTGGACCATTTTCGAATTTCGAGGCGCACTACCCCGCAACTTCCCCGCATACACTAGACCGATCACTACCACTGCCCACGTCTGGTTCAATCAGAACCGAGCGGTTATAACAGATAAATGTCGACATCACGTAAGACGGAAGAGAAAGTTATCATCAAAACCGAGTCAGTGTTGGAGATGTCAGCTTACATTCGGAGAGTAGTGACAAAATTGGAATGTATTGCTAGGACAACTCGAATCAATGTCATTTACCAAGGAACATGTGGATCCTTATCCTTAGCTACTCTGGTTAGTGAATCTTACGTGGATCTTATCCCCGCGAACCAGATGATAGTCACTGCCTTTGGGTGTCGTCAGCGAACTAGTATAGCCGCGACAGATACGAGTCAGCCGACTCTACGTAATAATAAGTACAGTTGTCCCATCACTGACAATTTCCATCACAAACATCCCTATCATTGAGACATGGCGCCAGATCTCAATGCAGTCGGGAAGGGTGAGCGCTGGGACTACTCTACCCCTGGCTCAAGCGGCTATGATATTCCGGATATTGTTTACAACGTAAGTGATGCACCTTAAGGTTGTAGACAGCTGCCGAGAAACGACAGGATCCATCGACCAGGAAGCTCAAGGTGTTGACGATCGGAGCCGGACTGTCTGGCATCCAACTGGCCTATCAGATTCAGAAGCACTGTGAAAACGTCGAACATGTGATCTACGAGAAGAACGCTGAAATCGGTGGAACATGGCTGGAAAACAGATATCCAGGTACGTCGTAGGAAACTTGATATAGCCCAAGCATGTGGCTTTCATAAGTCCAAAGACTGATATCTTAACAGGCTGCGCATGTGACGTCCCTTCTCATGCCTACACGCTCAGCTTCGCGCTGAATCCTGATTGGCCCCGCTTCTTCTCTTATGCACCAGACATCCAGAAGTACCTTCTCAAGGTAGTCGAAGTCTTCGACCTGCGCAAGTACATGACTTTCAACACCGAAGTTGTACGCTCCGAATGGCAGGACGACAGCGGCAAGTGGAAAGTATCACTCCGACAGAAATCACCATCCGGCGGGAGCAGAGAGTGGGATGAGGAGTGCGACCTATTACTGTATGCAACAGGTATCCTAAACAACTACAAATGGCCGCAGATTAAGGGCATGGAGAAATTTAAGGGCAGGGTAGTGCATACCGCCGTGTGGCCCGAAGATTATCAGGAAGAGAAGTGGGCGAGTGACCGTGTTGCGGTAATTGGCTCTGGCGCATCTTCCATCCAGACGGTACCCAAGATGCAACCTCATGCTAAGCACCTGGACATCTTCGTGCGTACTGGGGTCTGGTTTGTGCAGATCGCAGACAACTACGGTCAGAACAAGGAGTACTCTCAGGAGGAGCGCGATGCATTCCGTAAAGATCCAAAAAAGCTGCTCGCCCATGCAAAAGACATCGAAGGCCAGATCAACGGTCTGTGGGGTGCATTCTACTCGGGCAGCGAGGCACAAATGGGTGCTCAGCAGCTCTTCAGAGAGAGAATGAAGGAATTCATCAAAGATGAGAGACTTTTACAGGGATTCACCCCAAAGTTCGAAGTCGGCTGTGAGCATTCCAATCATCTCCCCATGCGTAGCCTTCTTAACAGTCTCCAGGCCGTCGCATAACGCCTGGCGACCCATACATGCTCGCCATTCAGAATGAGAACGTAGACGTCCACTTTACAGCAGTGGACGAGATCACCGAGGACGGAGTTATTGGCGGCGACGGCGTTGAGCGCAAGGTCGATACAATCGTCTGCGCCACTGGGTTCGACGTCACATACAAGCCTCGCTTTCCAATCATCGGCAAAAACGGCGTCAACTTGTATGAGAAGTGGAAGAAGGAGCCAGAGTCATACCTTGGCCTCGGTTGCCCAGACATGCCAAATTGGATTATGTTCGTGGGACCTACATGGTAAGCAACTTTTGGAACCCTCTATACCATGTCTAACCGCAATATTCAGGCCCGTAGAAAACGGCTCTGTTACTGGACCTTTACTCAGTGTCTGCGAATACAGCATCCAGATCATCAAGAAGATGCAACGTGACCACATCAAGTCTTGGGTTCCACGTCAAGACATCACAGATCGTTTCAACGAGCACGCGCAGGAGTGGATCAAGCATACAGTCTGGAAGAGCGATTGCCGGTCTTGGTACCGCAACAACGAGACTGGCCGAGTCAATGGTGCGTCGTCATCGCTCAAATTCACTTACTCGTTACTGACAGACGTCTAGCGGTCTGGCCCGGCTCCTCGAATATGTACACCGAAGTCATCGCCACGCCCCGCTACGAGGATTTCGATATCGAATACCGGTACAAAAATCCGTGGGCTCATCTTGGCATGGGATATGCACAGTGTAACAAACAATACCCAGACTCGGATGTGTCGCCGTACCTGCAGCTGGAAAACATTGATCCAAAATGGCTGAAAGCTATTGGATACGAAGGGCCTGCAGACGAGGTGCAGCAGATAAGGGCGGAGAAAACACACGTTGGTACAGACGGATCAACATAGCTACAAAGTGCCGATTGGGAATGATGACAGTGAGCAGAACTGCAACATCTACGATAGCACAATCAATCATGTATGTTGACAAGCTGTTCCGGAGTAAGTTGCTTGTTACTCCACGCAAAGATTCACATGAGAAGAAGTAAACATACTGAAAAGACTGACTTGTGCATTCGTGCTAAGACAATATCTCATCTGAAAGAGGCACATGCTCCCCACAACGGTTCCCGTGAGCACAGCTATGCTTCCATCCCCGGCGCTATCAACGCCCACGCTCGAACTCGTGGCGGCACGTGGACCGCTTGTGTGACCATAATGTAGAACCGACTACTGAAAATTGGTTGGTAAAGAAGATGGACCGTCTGATTGACAAGGCATGCTGCTGCCGTGCTGCATTCGCGTCCGACGATGGAAGAACCTCATCATAACTCTGGATCTGATAACACACCAAAGTATCCGATCCTCGTTGAGCAATGCTGCTGGAAGACGCTCTTCGAAGGCTGGGGATCTTTTGGATCGTTTGACATCGCAGGCTCGTCTTGACCGTCGCCCCCATCGAATTCGTCCGGTACAATACTGGAACCGCTCTGTCGTCTTTTCGATTGGGCATCTTCAGCCTGGCTATCAGTGTACTGTGTTCCCGCTGGTCCACTCTCGATTTCCAGACATGGCGTCAAGCGTCCACTTGGCTCGTCAAGTTCAGCCGACCCCTCCCTCGACCTCCGTACATCTTCCCTACCAATCCTCGTGCGGCACAGCCGATCATACCTGCGCTCTTTCTTTTTCACTACGAAGGTGTCTTCCACGGCGTCCGCTTTGAGCCCATAAAGCAAGCAACTGTATGTTCGTTCAATATCCCCGTTCCGTCGTTCCAATTCGTGAACTTGTACGTGTAATGAATCCTTTGTCTTCTCATTCGCCCTTCTACGGCGCACTCGTAAAACCTGAGGCCGTGGAGCTTGTGAGCGTGAAGGGCGTGGGGCCGGCGAGGGACCATCAGTCCTGCGAGAAATTGTACCGGAGCACATGTTGAGGATATTGCGTACAGCGAATGAGTAATATCAGTAGATTAGTGGGTAGCTGGATAAGTGAACAGACCATGTGAGTCGATAGAAAGAGAACGGTTGATAAGTAGGTCAATCTGTCAAGTACGCAAGGGTAGCCTGGAAGTTAGCAAGAGCATTGCTGGTGGTAGTTGGGCAGAATCCATGAAGGTATTTGTGGGAAGGCGCTGACAGCGTCGAGGTGTCTCATTGCCGGCTTTTCCACTGCGCCAGCGCTTGCACTCGAACATGACCAAAATGCAGCGTTCTTACGCATCCTCCAGACCCGGCTTGTACCTCGAAGTCACCAGACCCTTGAGCAGATGGGATTTTCAGTTCCGAATGCCAACCACTTCGAGTCGTATCAGAACCGTTATCAGGACTTGAAGAAAAAAATTACTTGTGTACAAGCTGCAAGTGATGTCGACAAACCAGGCCATCTAGAGTTGAGGCCAGCCAGCATACCTTTCGAGCATACTTGCGATCAGAAGACATAGCGTTGTGTTAGGAAGTAACGGTCTGATGCACCTCTTGGCTTCCCCAAGTTAGGCAGGTACTTATGGACGGTGATGGTAGTCCGAAGGGAGCTGCTCACTCACGTGGTCGACGCGGACAACTCGCCGATCGGCTAGCAAAAGTCGCGATAGCCAACCACATCACACTATCCATCCTCCGCTGCGCACGCCAGCGGACGTGCAGCAGGCTGAGCCCCTGAACTTCATACCGTACGAAGCTTAGCTCAACGTTGATCTTTTCCTCTGCTCTACACAGACTTGCCCAAAAGAGTGTCCATTGTTTATCAAGGTTTGCGCTGCGAGAGATGACAAGGCGCCGCTATTTCTGAGAACTAACACACGCTCACTTTCAAGTGACAGTGGCGAGGAGGCTTGCAGTGTGATACTCCTGCTTGAACAACCCGTCGCCCACAGCGCGGGACCCGTGATCAGCTGTACTTCAAGGCGACCGAAGGAAGTGATGATGTCATTTAATTACTCCGAATTTGCATGGGAATTCGGCTCTTCAGGTCCGGGCAGCTACTGAATGTAGCGGCTGAGGCGCTGAATGTGGAAGGAGCGAAGTCCAGATTACTAGGACAACTACCCACCGCTCTTCTTTAGTCTCGCAGCCCAGACTACACTTAGTCTACAATCTTCTGTCTCCAATGCCTACCGCCACGACTTTACGAGTTCATTTCCACCCCCAGTGTAGATCATGGCACTGAAACTCTTGGCTTGACCTACGAGGGCGGAAACTTGCCAAACGAGGCAGAAGTTAAGAACGACAAGACAGTTGTCTGGAGACGGTGGTTCTTGGGGGCTCCAACCTACTCGTATTGCTCTCACAACATCGGACTAGGAGACTGCAGCAGCTGTCGCGATGTGTATAAGTACACCAGTTCACATCGTAGCTTTCGAGTCCAGTCAGCTCAGAATCACCTCTCTCTCTCATATTCTTCACTATGCAGTTCTTCACCCGCGTAGTTGCTCTTGCAGCAGCAGCGACACCCTTTTTGACCAGCGCTGCTCCGCTCTCTGCGCGCCAGGCTGATGAAACAGTTGCTGGCAAGTACATCGTTCAGCTGAAGCCTGATACGGATGTTGCCTCCATCGCCGCCCATCACAACGTTGTCCGCGAGATTCATGCTCGCAACATTGCCAAGCGTGATATCTCGGCCGAGGAAGAGGCTGGCATTGAGCGCGAGTATGGCTTCGGTGACTTCAAGGGCTACGCTGGCGCTTTTGACGCGGCTACCGTCGAGGAACTCAAGTCTCTGCCCGAGGTAAGCGATGCAGCTACCTATACTAATCGCAGCGCTGACATGCATGCTAGGTTTTGGCGGTTGTTGAGGACTATATCATGACCACCAGTGCGCTTGTTACGCAGAACAACGCACCTTGGGGACTCGGCAGCATCTCGTCACGCACTCGTGGTGCTTCGAGCTACATCTACGACAACACTGGTGGACGCGGCACTTTCTCCTATGTCGTGGATACCGGTATCAGGACTACTCACGTAGAGTTCGGCGGCCGTGCACAGTTTGGCTTCAACGCAGTTAGTGGCACCGACAACAACGACAACCAGGGCCACGGAACCCACGTCGCCGGTACAGTTGGTGGTAACACTTACGGAGTTGCTAAGCAGACCACTCTTATCGCCGTCAAGGTCTTCGAGGGCCGACAAGGCACTGCTTCTGGTGTTATTGCTGGCTTTGACTGGGCCGTCAATGACATCGTCTCCAAAAACCGCCAGAACTCTGCTGTCATCAACATGTCGCTCGGCGGTCCTGGCTCTACCGTTTGGGACAACGCCATCAAGGCTGCTTGGGACCGTGGTGTCCTTGCCGTTGTCGCATCTGGTAACGAGAACACGCTTGCATCCAGCAGATCGCCTGCTCGCTCGCCCGAAGTCCTCTGCGTCGGTAACGTCCAGAGCAACGACGCTCGTTTTGGAGGCAGTACTGGGTCAAACTTTGGTCCTGCGGTCGACATCTTCGCTGCTGGCACTGGTATCGTGTCAGCCTACTTCACCTCGGACACCTCCACTGCTACGTTGACCGGTACCTCGATGGCTTCACCTCACGTTGCTGGTCTCGTCAGCTACCTGCGTGGCCTTGAAGGCTTATCGAGCGCTGCCGCTATCAAGGCACGAGTGCTACAGCTAGCTACACCGAACAGGGTTACCGACACTCAGGGTTCTGCAAACCTGTTGGCCTACAATGGCAACGGCCGCTAGGGAAGTCAAAGAACAGGGGAATAGCAAGGAGAGGGCATCTCGATCCCGCTGTGGTTATGTTTCTGCAGTGAATATGAATTACGTCAATTACTCCTTTGAATCTGTGCCGTGCAACTATCGTTCGTTCTACTCTAAAGGATCACGTCCATCGCGTTTCGTCATCTCTTTGACATACTCCTCGTCGGTTTCCAGATCGAACGGTACAGGACGTGTGAGTGGCAAGAACGGCAAGCCCTTGTCTTCAAATTGCTTAAGTCGTTTAGCAGTCGCTGGCTTTGACTTGTTGACGCTGTAAATTTTGACTCGGTGGCAAGACGACGTGACGTGCAAGTCCCAATTCCAAGCACTGCGGACGAACGTGGGTTGCGTCTAGTAAATTATCAGTATTGGCATGCGAGAAGAGTGACGAGGTAGGCTTACGTTCAAAGCATCATCCCAGCACCTCACGCAGAACTCCAGCCATCCCTCTGCGTCAACAGGACACTCGAACGACCAGACTCTCCAGGCGTGGAAGTATTTCTTGCTCACGTTCTCATCCGGTACTTCGTACCACACACCTCCACCATCGTTGCTAACCTCAACACGTTCTGGCCATCCGCTGCCGCTGTATGCCCACCCAGTAAAAGTAATCTTGCCGTCGTGGATGATGACGTCGTTGTTGACCGGGGTCATGATTGCGGACGAAACCGGCATGGTCTGGATACTGAAGCCGTTGCTGTACGTAACATTTTGTTTGCCCATCTGCGGTGTGTAGTAAAGGTACTCCTTCATCTGCACGGGAGCCATTGAAGGCTCAGCGATTACGTTGATGCGGGTCAGCCATTTGCAGCTTCTCGCACCAATGTATCCCATGACCACGACACGAAGCGGGAATCCGTGGATTGCAGGAAGAGGCTCGCCGTTCATCTCCCATGCGAGGAGCACTTCGTTGATCTTCATCTTGCGGACAGGTACGGAAACGGCATAATTGTATACGTGGCCTTTCTTGAAGTAAGTGTCTGCTCCGAAGAATTCAAGATGGGCACCCTCGTCTTTGAGACCGCCACAGTATTTGATGACCTTTTTGAGGGAAACACCAGTCCAGCGTGCGGTACCGATAGCACCTTCGCCCCAGGGGGCGTTGATAAGTTCGTCGCCATCGCCGGGGTACTCGTGGATCTGCTCAATGCGACGGGTTCCGGAGCACTGTAGACTGACGACTGTGGATTGGCGGGGAAACTTGGATTCATCCTGGAGGTCGGCAAGGGTAATCTTCTTTGGTTTGTTGACCAAGCCTTCGACTTCAAAGAAGTATTTACTAGGATCGATCTCTGGGATACCTCCGTGGTTACGGACGAAGAAATCGGGGTTCTGAGTGATCTCGTTCTGTACAGATTAGCTAGAGCCTTGAGCTTGGCGGAGGATAATATGCCTCAACTAGCCGTTTCTGCAGGGCTGTCAGTGCATGCTTGAGCATTCGTGATTTGTTTACTAACCCTTGGCGGCTCACCGTTGTAGGGAAACTGTAGCACGTGGATCATGTCTTCGCTCTTTTCTTTCTTGACGTACTCCCACGAGATGTCTGGCATGTCTTTCAGAGTGGGGCCCATTGCATAGTGGTAATGTCTATTTGCGATAAGCGGACTATTACCATATAACGCATGCATGTTAACTCACTTCCAGCGCACTCCTTCTAAGATAGGGTTTGTTTTGGGCAATGGCTCAAGCTGGAACTCTGGAGGCTGATGCTAGTTGGTTTGATTTTTTTTCTGGCATAGCGGACAGGTACTGACCACAGGAAAGTCGTATTTCGCCATAATCTCAGCTGCCTTCTTCTTCTTCTCTGGGTATCTCTCCCACTCAATGTATCCCTTCCATCCCTCCCGCTCTTCTTCGAAGATAGGCGGTTCGCCCTGCACCTCGAAAGGCTTGTGGTTAGGTTCTGCGGGAGCCATTGCGAAGTTTGATTATCAGTAGCGAAAAATTCTGCTGCGAAGACCACAGCGCCCGGACTACGGCTGCCTAGTGCTTTTGTATGTGTTCGTAGCCTTCCAGATTCAGCCGGTCATGACTGCAGGCTTACTTGTTGCTTGCTCAAGGGTCGTGCTGGCAGGGGACAAAACTTGTTACGGTCTGCGGATAACCCATGTGTAAGCATGTTGTAACTTTCGATCACTGCGCATTGGCGAATAGGGACGCGTGGATAGAGCCTAGTCACACAAAGCTGGTAGTACGCTCGGTCAATAAATGCGTCATTGTGATGGCCGTTAGAACGTTGTACGCAGGGGTACGCCTGAAGATCGAAAAGCGCTAACCCCAATATCCGAGTGGCATTCTATCTGCCGAAAGAGATTCGAAACAAAGATGAGCGTCGCGATCAATGAGGTCCAGATGTTTTATCCCGAGGCTGTTGCGAGAGTGGCATACTGATCTTCAGTGCTGCTAGGCGCGTCATTGACATACGTGCGGCTTTTCACCGAGGTCGCAGCTAACGAATCATTGGCCGCAGCACATGCATGCACAATAATGGACAAGACGGTTACGGCAGAGATGGGATTGTTGTGGTGTTGATCGAGAATGAAATCCATCAAACACGGCAGTTGGTCGGCCACGTGCAGAGCGCGCTTGGACGGAAAGAGACTGGCAACGGAGAATCTCATGCGGCATCTTGAATCTGGTTCTACTGAAGTGAGGCCTGAAAAATTACTAGACTGCAAACAATATACGATTAGCTAACCTCCTTCATCTAAATTGCTTAGGAGCATGATCGTTGGCACGCTTTCACTCCGTCACATGGTGCAGCAGCTGGAATATGGACGGCCGTCGAGGCATTGCCAGTTTCTGAAAGTATTGTGTATGTGCCCAGCGACGAAGTGATATAGACAGCGGTTAGGATGCTCTGCGCGTACACCGAATTCTCACACTGCCATCTCATTCCCTCCTTGCGAACGATTCATCGTTCGTCTTGTTGTGTGCTTCTCTGCCAATGAGGCTCGCGTTCACCGAGTCGAGTTGCGAGTGGGACTTAGAAAGATGCCTCGCAGATCGAAATTAATCAAGAACATGTTGCAGGAGATACAGGTCATGCTTAGAAACCTTCGAGGGCAGTCACAACGGCACGTGAGTGTTTTCCTCTCGACCTGGTGCGTCGCTCACATGCTGCCGGTACTGTGTATGCTTGGCCCAGATAGACGTGTCGCGTCACGTCATGCACGGAGCATGCCACGGAGAGGCCAACAGCCGGGCATTGATCAGATTTCGATTCCATGTCAAATGTGATATTTAATTTCATTCCTTCGGGTTATGAGTATCGAAGTGCTGTAGTTGGCATCCTGGAATGCAGCCGTCATGATGAGTGGTTCCAAAACAGAGGAGCGCCTACGCGCCACAGCCAAGGCGTTCGGTCATTCGGCACGCCGGTACGCACCGCCTCTCCGTCGTGCCTCCCATGTCTCATACCTCGACAACATTTGCGACCGTCTCCAACACGGCCATGACGGCAAAACAACCGCGCTGATGTAGTGCATGGATACGCTAACGCCTGACACTGAGATATTCAAGGACCGGGGCGACTGACCTTTACAATCACCGCAATGCCACTCTTGACCCCTTCCCGCATCGCTGTGGTGGTCATCGCCTTCTCGCTCATAAGCTTCCTGTGGACGTTCGGTCTCCCCCACCTGCCCGCCGGGCCTTCACTACCCATAATCCAACACCCTGCAGACGAAGTGAAGCTCCACGATTCAATTGCGCCTGCGCCTGCGCCTGTCGTCCATACGTCACTTACGACACGGCCGAAGAGTACGCCTACACCGACGTTACACGTGGACCAGCCGAAGCAGGAAGACGATCACAGATGGGACGATAAGACCAGGAAGACAAGCCACACCGAGGCGCAAACACTGCTACCTGTTCCAAAAGAGACGGTCGCTGCTGGGCATGATGAGGATGGAGGCAGGTGGAATGACCAAGAGAAGCCTGAGGACAATGTTAGCAAGGGGAAGGCGAATACGGCTGCAGCCCCCACGACACTTGTTGTAGAGGTATCCACAGTACCCGCTGCTCCAAATACGACCGCTGTAACTCCTGCACCCAGCTCCTCGAGCGCACCAGCTCTGCATTCCGCTGCTCCGGTGCTCGGTTCCTGCAAGGAGGTTCGCAATGCTCCACATGTCATGGTCATCGTGAAGACCTCGAAGGCGGAAATACACAACAAACTCTCTGCACATCTTCTGGGCTTGCTCTCCTGTGTGCCCAACTTTGCCATCTTCAGCGACCACGCTGGAGAGATTGATGGCATCCCTGTCCACGATGCGCTTCACAACATCAGCTCCGCGGCGAAGCAGAAATACGACGAGTTTCGCGAATACAAAATCATTACAGCAGACCCCGAGTACAAGCCAGACGCAAAGAAGACAAAGGATCTGGATAAGTGGAAAATCTTGCCCATGGTGTATCAGGCTTATCAGATGAATCCCCATGCAAAATTCTACGCTTTTATTGAAGCAGACACAGGCCTGAGCTGGACGAACTTGTTGCAGTGGGTGGACAGGCTAGATTATCGGATTCCATACTACAGCGGCGCACAGTCTTTCCTCAATAAGGTACAGTTTGCACAACGTGGTTCTGGCATTCTGCTCTCACAGGGTGCGCTGCGAAGATACGCCAAATCCTACGACGAGCGCTATATAAGCGAGTGGGAAGCGCGAGTGGGCAAAGAATGCTGCGGTGACATGGTTCTTGCAACCGCTCTCGCGGACGCGCATGTCGAACTATACACCTCGTGGCCGCTCATCCAAGGCGAGCAACCGAACACGCTTGATTATACACCGAAACAGTGGTGCGCACCAGCCGTCTCTTGGCATCATATGGACAATGACGCATTGAGCACGAGCTGGGCCATGCAGAAGAAATGGACCGAAATCCACGGCTGGGAGATGCCTTATCTCTATCAGAACGCTTTTGAGGAGTACGTGCAGCCACACCTGATGGCGCAAAGAGAGAACTGGGACAACCTTGGCTCCGATACAAAGATCACTGCGCCGCAGGGCCATCAGAAGGGGACTGGGATTGAGGACGAGCGCAAAGCGAAAGAGAAGTTAGAAAAGGCTGCCTCCTCGCCGCCACACAGACGAGAGGACAAGAAAGAAGATAAGAAGCCAGAAGGTGACAAGGAGGCCACTGACTGGGAAAAGATTAGCACCATGGTCAAAGACGGCGCTGACAGTCCTGAGACGTGCAAGAATGTCTGCGTCGAGGTTGAAGACTGCCTGCAGTGGCGCTATACCACGCAAGACAATGGTGAGTGTCATCTCAGCAAGGTCATTAAGCTTGGCCGTGCGACTGAGAAGAAGGAAGGCGTGCAGCAGTGGACGAGTGGCTGGATGGTGGAGAGAATCAAGGACACTGTGAAGAAGTGGGAGTGCAAGGAGGTGAACTGGAAGTTCTACCAGTGACCAGGGCTGGCCATGAAAAGCTGGGCAGGCATTCCTATGTGGAGTTTCGGTGCATCTTCTGGAAGGGTCACGGGGGGGCCACAATCGTTGAGTGTGCCCATGTTTGACCGGTTTGTTCTATACTGTATACCCTGTCCGTGTAGCTGTTCACATTACCCATTCGAAAAAACCCCATATCAATCCGGGCATAGGTACCTGATCATGGAAACATTGACGCATGTCTGTCGTATGACGATGCAGCTGCTCTACTGTTTGCAACTACACGAAGATCGATAGACGAAAAGCCAAGACAGAAGAAAGAAATCTGCCAAACGCACTAAGAGCACGCTAACCGACGCGTCTGTCGACCTGTTCCTTCAAACTTCCTCGCATCACCTCTCTTCCTTGCAGCGTTTGCGGCGGACCCGAGCATTGACACGTCGACTGTAAATCTTCAAGTCTTGGTGCACTCCGATCAGCTGCATATCGGTCAATTTCAGCCGTTTGTTGAATCTGCACGTAGCAATGACTACGCTGTTCACGATGAACCACGGGTCTTACTTTTGTATCCCTGGACTCATGTTCTGGGAATACCTACAACAGTCTTCGTCACGATACCCGTCACGATACCTTGTTGCTAGTGCAGTCATCTTATAAGAAACGCCCTTGCCGCAGCAGCAGCATCACCGCCACTGTCGCACTGCATATGCATCAGAGATCGAAGGACTCGAACATAGCGACAAGTGAGAATGTCGAACTTTCAGTTTCGTACTCTTGCATGTGCAGATACCGCCCTCGCGCCGATATCTCTTTGCTTTCATCTTTCCTCATCTTTCCTCAGCCAATCAAAGCAGGATGATGATGCGACGGCCTACTCAGTGATAAGGCTTCTTCTTCTTACCATTTCTGTATTCTTTCTAGTCTTCCTGGGTTTTTCTAACTGCCCAGGTCATATCCGCAGATTTACTAGATGACTACGCATAGGTCCTTACTTCGAGTTGGAAGAGCTCGAGAACGCAAGCCTGCATTGGAGCGTGTTCGGTACGCCTTCGCAGCGTCGTTCCAAACGTCTAACTCGCCTCTTGGTAGCAGTGTATCGGAGCTGGTAACGCATATTAGCTGTACCTGGAGCGCAAAATCGAGTTGTTAAGTAGGTGTAAGCCGTCCGTTCCGGCGGTACAACCTTTACCAACCGACCTCCTACTGTCCGTTGGTGCTCGACTCCAGACTTGCGGATAGATATCACAAAGTACCAATCACCTTTGAATAACCAAATGTTCGACCTCAACCAATGTCCTGTACTTGGGCGATAGAGCCGACGCTGATAGGCTGCGGTCTGACGTGCTGACCCACCCACATAGCGACATCACACTAGCCTACGTTGTCCATAACGGCAACTGTCGTTGAGCTTAATTCAACAGCCTGGACACGGAATGGTGATCCTATCGGAGACAGCGGTTCTCAATAAGCTGATCCCCAGATTGCTGATAGCAATGATATTCGGCGCTACTGCTGGATGATACCATGTGCGTGGGTCTGCACGTCAACGGCACTGTACCTTAGGTGCGAACGTCGCACCTCGAGCGATGGTCCACCAAAGGCTAAGTACCGGCGGGAAGCTTGTCGATTGTCTTGTCGTTTCTTGTCAACTCTTCAGTATTCTTGCCACATACAAGCCATTGCTCAGCGTTTAGTCAGGCCAAGATGGCTGTTCAGCTCCTGACCCAAGCCGAGGGCTACGGCATTATTATCGGTCTCTCTGTGTTGTTCTGCTTGATCATTGTCGCCGCCGTACAGATCCAGAAGCGGTATCTTTCGGAAGACAGCGATGAGTCTGAGATGTTCATGGTCGCCAACCGATCTGTCGGTACAGGTCTGACAGCATCAGCGGTATTCTCAAGTTGGTAAATTTTCACATCATTTGACTAACAACTCCCATCTGACAGTTTGCAGGATGTGGATCAACGAAAGCGTCTTCGCAGCAGCATACACCTACAAGTGGGGCATCGCACTACCCATCTGGTGGGCAAGCGGTCTCTCATTCCAGATTGCGCTCATGGCTGTGCTTGGGATCGTGGCGAAGCTGCGTGTCCCCTATGCACACACGTCTCTCGAGATCATGAAGATCCGTTACGGCAAATATGTGCACTGGCTGTTCATCTTGTTGAATTTGATCAACAATATCTTCGGCTGCGGCAGTATGATCTTGGCAGGTGCACAGCTTGTCACGGGAATGACAGGCATGCACGTCGTTGCTGCATGTATTCTGATCCCCGCTGGAGGTGAGTCTGCCTCTTCTCTGGCTTGTTCGAATTTGCTGATATCTCTCCAGTCGTCATCTATACAGTGATGGGCGGTTTGAAGGCCACTTTTTTGACTGACTTCCTACACACAGTTGTGGCGCTCATCCTCTTGATCTACTTCTCACTCGCAGTTCTGACGAACAAACACATTGGCGGCGTCTCGGGACTTTATGAAAAAGTCAAAGCGACAAACGACTACATCCCGGGCAACTACGAAGGTTCGCTCCTGACACTGAAGTCTAAGAGCTGTAAGTGCGCGAAGACTTTTCCAAGAGATTTCTCCTAATCACCATGCAGCTGTTCTGTTTGGTCTAGTCCTCAAATTCGGTAACCTCGCGCTGGTCCTCATGGATACTGCATTCTGGCAGAAGTCGTTCGCTTCAGACGTCAAGTCGACAGTGCCGAGCTACATGCTGGTCTCAATCGTGATTCTGGCAGTTCCATGGTGCACAGGAACCATTATAGGCCTCAGCGCCCGTGCCATCGAACACACTCCAGTCTGGTTCGACTACCCCAACACACTTACCCTGACTCAGGTCAACTCCGGAATGGTCATGCCTTATGTTTTGCGCTCTTTGTTGGGCCATGGCGCAACCGCTGGGCTCCTGGTTCTGGTCTTCATGGCCATCACCAGCACCGTCTCTTCCTCTGTGATTGCAGTCAGCAGTATTATCTCTCTCGACTTTTTCCGCACGTACATCAACCCCAAGGCTTCCGATCGCAAGACCCTCTCCGTCAGTCACTGGGGCGTCGTAATTCACGGATGTTTCATGGCCGGCTTCGCAATCATGCTAGAGTACGCGGGCGCTACAAACAACTGGTCAACATACTTCCGACCAATCATCGCCTGTCCTGGTATCATACCACTCATACTCACGCTCCTATGGTCTCGTCAAACCCGCCTCGCTGCCCTCCTTGCTCCAGTCCTGGGCCTCGCATCAGGAGTCGCAACATGGCTAAGTCTGTCCTGGTATTGGGGCGGCGCTATCAACATCAACACGACACAAATTCAACTTCCAGGCCTGTATGGCGCCTGTGTGTCATTCTTCTCCCCTGCTCTATACTCGGTCGTCATTTCCCTCATCAAGCCGAGCAAATTCGATTGGCGCGAATTCCTCCGCATCGACCTTATCGAGGACAAGACAAGATCCGGGGAAAGCTCGCCGCCAGAAAGCCTTGCTGGGAATGAGATTGTGGATGAGCAAAAAGGCACTACTATCGACCACGGCCACGAGAAGGGCGCACACCGCACGCCGATTCATCACGTCTCCAACGCACAGACGCCGCTTGAGGAGGTGGTGCATCCGTTCGACGAAGAGACACTTAGGCACATAAGGAGGTGGTTCAAGATTGCGAGTGTGTACTTCGTCGTCAACGTGTTGACCACAATTGTGCTTTGGCCCATGCCATTGTACAGGAACTACATTTTCACGAGGACCTTCTTCGATGGATGGGTCACGGTAGCGATTATCTGGCACTTTGCGGCCATGTTCGCGGTTATTGTGTATCCCGTCTGGGATGGAAGGCACGCGATTGTCAAGGCTGTGAAGGGGATGAAGGGAGAGTTTGTAAGGCGCTAAGATATAGATTTCTGCTTCTAGATTGACATGCTCTATGTATGGCTATACTTTTGTTCCACATTGCGACAGTAATGAGAAGTTGGTGATGACTATTCCAAACTAGATCATGTAGTTTTACATTCACAACTAGCGACAATTTGATCCAACTCGATGCAGCTGCGCTGCATTTGTCTACTCTTTACAATCGACTCTGAATCTTCTCCAGCGTATCGCCCAGAGCATACTCACTCCGTACTGTCTTGGACCTCACTATGTCTCCGTCCTCTTTCGTGACATACCGAGCCTCTACAGCAGGATTGTAATCGAATTGGCTCGCCTTCTTCACTTCCTCGTCGCTCATTTTGACCGCCTTCTGCCCATCAGCACGCTTATACACTGTAATGACTACAGCTCCACCAAGACCCAAGTTGTGCTGCAGTGCAACATCCGGAGCATCGGCCAGTCGATTGTTCGCCCAGCCGCGAAGCTGCCATGTCAGCTCTGCGCACTGTGCAAGACCCGTTGCGCCAAGGGGGTGTCCTTTGCTGATGAGACCACCGGATGGGTTCACTATGGGCCCTTTGCCGCCGTATGTGATATCACCGTTGCGCACCATCATGTGTGCTTTTCCGGGCTCGCTGAATCCTAGGCCTTCGAGGAGAATCAATTCATTCGCGGAAAAGCAGTCGTGCAACTCAGTGACTTTGATATCCTTGGGACTGACACCGGCTTCTTTGAATGCGGCCTGGGCGGCACGCTTAGTCATATCATATCCGACAAGATCCATCGACGACTTTGAGTACAGTTGAGGAGAGTCCGTGAGTAGACTCTGACCTGCCATCAAGATAGCCTGACTCTTCAAGTGTGGTCGAGCATCTAGAAACTTCTGGCTGACAATCACCGCCGCACCCGCGCCGTCGCTCGTGGGGCTGCACTGCAGTTTGGTGAGGGGATAGTGGATCATGGGCGATTGCTCGATCTGCTCCAAAGTGTACACGTCTCTGAACTGGGCGTAGGGATTCTTCTGGCTGTGCTGATGCGATATCCTGGCGATCTCCGCGAAATCACGTGCCTCGGCGCCGTACTTCTCCATGTACTCCTTCCCAGCGTTGGCGAAGTACTGTGCATTAGGCGGCGTCTTATCTACGCCGCGGGTGTCCGCCATCATTCGCATCGACAGTCCCATGGGCGATGGACGATCGCTCCACGCTGACTTGATTGAACCGGGCTGCATCTGTTCGAATCCAACCACAAGAGCACAGTCAATTGCGCCATTCTTGATCAGTGTGCGTGCAAGATGCAGGCCAGTGGATCCTGTGGCGCATGCATTGTTGGTATTGTAGATGGGGATGCTGTGCTCTGTCAGCCTGCTCTGCTTCAGAAGTCATACCAAGTTGGTTCTAGCCATACGTGCTCATGCCAAATTGGTAGAAGATCCTCTGGCCACTCGTGGTGTCACCATAGCAGTAGCATGCTACTCCCGTCTCCACATCGTCGTAGTTGATTTGAGCATCCAGCATCGCTTTCACTCCCGCCTCATATCCCATTTCGGGGTAAGCTCGCTGCTGGCGCGGCTTGATGAATTTGGTGATGCCAACACCAAGCACATACGCCGGGACATTGTTCTTGGGTGCCATGATAGCCTGTCGTTTGGAAGTTTGAATGAAGAAGGCAATCGCCACGAACCAGACCTGAGGTGCACTTCATGTTGTTGGTGATAGCATGGCGGTAGCATGGCGGGCCGAGGTTGTAGCTTCCCCACCTTTTGATCCCTCGCCTACTCACAATCGAACTTGCGACTCGCTCCCGTCTGTCCTGACAACTCCGCTGCTGCGATCACCGAACGTCGACTGGCAACTCGGCCATCGGCCCCAACAATCTTGTCTTACCCCTGGCCAAGCCCAGTCCTTCGTTGCTGGTGTACTTGCGAAGTTGGTCGCCTTAGCTGTGTCCAAGTAGCCGGTGCAGCGAGTGTGGCTTCAGCGTGTCTTCATCGACCCAGAACGCTTCTATCAACTTCATCTTTGACCTTCGACGCTATACCAAGCTGACTCGAGCCACAAACCTGGACACCAGAGCGACTCTGGAGCCCACTTTCGACATTGCCTCACTAGTTGTGCCCCACGAGGCCACAGCTCTGTCTTTATTTTCAATCCTGTCTCATCTCTCTCGACCTCGATCATAAAAACACCAGGAGAATGCTTTAGCCGCGCGCTGGGTAATGCGCTGTTGTGGATACCAAATCAGAGCGACAATTCTTGGCTGCTTGTTCTACCTTTATCCCGGTCTCTTTACGTCTGCCTCCACCTCTCTCGATTCTCATTTTTGTCGTCTCTTCTTAGCGCTTTCGAGAGCGCTGTCTTCTGGGTTCAGGCTCTTTGCGGATGAATGCACGCAGCGGGCGCATGAAGTCAGCTTACGATGCAAGTGTCGAAAAGTCTTGAAGGCGTAGCAGTGAGGTCATGGATGTTTCTAAACACCAGGCTGACGGTTGACGAGATTACGAGGATGAATATCTCCTGCGGCACTTGACTCGGCTGTGTGTTTCAAGCAACATGCTGAGGATCCACAACAAGCTTCGAAACACCCTTGCCGACCCGATGAAATCCCGATCGCGAATCATGAATGCCACATTCAGCGTTACGGGACCAAGCATTTCCGATATCCACAGAAGTTTCAGCCGCTTGCGTGGCTGTTAATTAACCTCCCGCGATGGTGCCAGTCCCGTTGAACGGTTTTGACATGCGTAGCGCCTCTGAAGAACTATCTTCCTGGATCGCATTGTCTAGAAGCTGGTGTCCTGCCCTCGCGACTCTGCCCCACGAGCTTGTTTCTCGGAGCAAGGCTCCTTGAAGGATTGATCCCTGGATGTAATAGATTGAGGGTGGCTTGACCCGCCATGGTGAAGATTCAGTTGCAATACATAACAGCTTGCCGCACGCTTCGAAGTTGAGCACCAACTGCTTGCGCTTCCATTCATTCTTTCGTTCCTTCTTTCGTTCATTCATTCTTTACAGCCTTGACGGCTTTGCCATTCTTTTTGCAGGCCGTGCCTTCAGCCCACACTCTTTCCTTCGATCAACACCAGTATCGTCAAAATGGCGCGTTCATTCATTCTTTCTACAGCGCTCTTTGCGCTCCAAGCTGTTGCGCAGACATCGTCTCCCTACACTGATGCTAAGACTGGCATCAATTTCCGCGGGTACACTGATGCGAAGACGGGCTACACCTTTGGTATCGCCCTTCCTGAGAACCCTACCACCGACTTCATCGCCCAGATTCAGGCACCTATCACCAATGGAGGCGGTTGGGCAGGTTTCAGCATGGGCCAGTCCATGACTGGCAACTTGTTGGTCGTTGCATGGCCCAATGATGGCGAAGTTGTCTCTTCCTTCAGGAAAGCAACTGGCTACACCAACCCCGCAGTTACCACCGGCGACTTCACCATGAACCCTATCCCTGATGGCACTTTTGTCAATGACACAGCTTTCTCGTACACTTTCTTGTGCAAAAACTGCATCAGTGACGATGTTGCCACTGGCCTTGTCATCTACGATTCTCCCAGCACCAATATTGTCGGTTGGGCCTTCTCAGACGACGCTCTCACAGACCCAGCGACTGCTTCTTCCACATTGACATACCACACTGCCGGTTTTGGTGCTTTTGGCCTGCCCATGTCCAACGCCTCCAGCGCTGACTTCGACACCTGGGCCGCTATGGCCGTTGAAAGCAGCACTGGCTCTGACTCTGGCTCTGGCTCTGGCAACTCTACCACCCCCATCAGCGGCGGCAATTCAACCACACCTGTCGCCGGTAACACCACAGCTACTGTTGCAAACGCCACGTACGACTACATTGTGGCTGGTGCCGGTCCCGCCGGTATCATCGCTGCCGAGAGGATTGCCGAGAGCGGTGCCTCTGTTCTGCTCATCGAGCGTGGCGGTCCTTCTTACGGATTCACTGGCTACACTGACAACTTGTCTTGGAACAACACTGTCTCCATGTACGATGTTCCCGGCTACGGTTACTACCTCAGCGATGTTGGCTCGCCTGCTTACTGTGACGACACTGCGGATATGGCTGGCTGCCTTCTTGGTGGTGGAACCAGCGTCAACGCCATGATGTTCGTCAAGCCCCAAGACAGAGACTTCGACGACAAGTGGCCCACAGGCTGGAAGTCTGCTGATGTTTCCGCTGCCGCTGAGCGCGTCTGGGAACGTAATCCTGGACAGACCTATGGCAGCGAGGACGGCAAACGTTACAACGACGAGGCTTATGATGTTCTCTCCAAGTTCTTCGCCACCCAAGGCTGGGCCGAAACCGACTTCATCAAGGACCCCAACTCTAAGACCGATGTTTTCGGCCGCCCTCCCTGGAACGTTGCTGATGGTCTCCGATCCGGACCCGTCAGGACCTACCTTCCCCTTGCCCAGAATCTTGACAACTTCAAGCTCATGATGAACACCAAGGTCATTCGCGCCGTCCGTGAGGGTACATCAGCTACTGGTATCGAAGTCGAGACCGCTGACGGCAAGCGCGTCATCTACAACGTCAACGCTGGAGGCAGTGTGATTCTCGCCGCCGGTTCCATGTCCACTCCCCGTATTCTCTTCAACTCTGGTATCGGCCCTGCCGAGCAGCTCAAGATCGTTCAATCTGGAAGCAGCGGTGTCACTCTGCCCGACGAGGCTGACTGGATTGATCTTCCCGTTGGCGCCGAAATCAAGGACCACCCAATCTTCACCATCCAGTTCAAGACCAGCACCAACATGTCCTCCACCCCTAAGACCGTCCTCACCGAGCCTGACCAGACCAACATCGATCTCTTCGCCAAGGGCTCTGGTATCCTCGCTCAGTCCGGCCAGCGTCTCAACTGGTGGTCTTCTGTTACCACCTCCAAGGGCAACGAGATGTTCTTCCAGGGTACTTGCAACGGACCTTCTGACAACACCATTCAGATGAAGGTTTACCTTACCCACGGCGCTGCCTCCGTTGGCGAGCTTGGCATCACCGCCGAGGGTGCCACCGAGTTCATCACCAACCCCCATATGACTTCTGAGGAAGACACCGAAGCCATCACTACAATGATGGACCGCCTACTCCAGATGACCAGCGGCTCCAACTCCACACTTAGCATCATCGCTCCTACTGGCGTTTCCAACGTCACTGCCGCTGATCTGATCAAGTCGTTCAAGACTGGCAGCCACTACGTCGGAACAGCTAAGATTGGTACCAAGGGTGATGCTGGCGTTGTTGTCGACACCGACACCAAGGTCTACGGCACAGACAACCTTTTCGTTGTTGATGCTTCCATCCACCCCGACTTGCCCACCGGTAACACCCAGGCTATCGTCATGGTCGCCGCTGAGGCCGCCGCTGCTCGCATCCTTGCTCTTGGTGGCAGCAACGCAACCACACCTACCACTCCCGCATCGAGCGCCACTTCTGCTGTCACCGAGGCCACTAGTATTGCTGTGATTCCCAGCGGTACTGGCTCGCCTGCTGTCTCTTCTGCTGCCCCTATCAGCACCGGCTCACCTGTCGTTCCCAGCGCCTCACCTGTGGCTTCCTCTCCGGCGGAGTCCGCGCCCGCTGCATCCGCGCCCGCCCAGTCCTCCGCCCCTTCCGTTGCCGACGCCTACGCTCGCTGCGGCGGTATCGGTTGGACTGGTCCTACCCAGTGCGCCCAGGGATGGGCTTGCACTAAGCAGAACGACTACTACAGCCAGTGCATGCAGGGCAGCTCTCGTCGCGCACAGACTGGGCCCGTTGTCCGCCGCGACATCAAGAAGCTCAACCGTGTCGCACAGAAGGCGAGCTTCCTTGAGAAGTACTAGTTCTTTGTGAAGTATGGGTGACGTGAAAAGCGCATTGTAGATTTTCTGTATATATTCAACCTCAATTCTTTTCAAACAAGGAGGTGACTTGAGCCGTGATAGATCTGACGATGTGAGACAAATCTTTGCTTGTGGAATGTTGATCATAGGCACCGCGCCTTCACGGCACCATGCCGATGGTCCAAGCGTCGGCAAAACCTGAGCGCACAAAAAAATCTCGCATAAAGTGAGCATGCCGACACGCCAACCCAAAATTGACACCATGGGATTCATTGACACGCGAATCTAGACTGGGTGTGCGGAAGCAAGCAAGCGGTTTCGGAACGAAGGCGGAGCCTCATGGTAGGCTAGATTGCCGAAGAACAACGCCCCCGGTCTGCGACCAACTTCAAATGTACAAGCGGAGGACGCCCGTGGATTGTACAACGACGTTGCCGCACCCGGGGAATTTCCTCTTGGGAACGATCGCTCGATGCTCAGCACGCAGCCTCGTATTCCAGCCCGTTCAGACAGCCCCCCCTGGTGCTGTACCGCACGGCAAACTCTTCCTTAACAAATCAGCGTGTCTACTACGTCTCCGCCGACGGGAACGGCATGTAAGGGTGCGCTAGGGCAGGTTGGTTGTCTCTGACGCAATGGCGCTGTTTGAGTTGATTTGAAGCTCGTGGCGAGCTCTGGGAGAGCGCTGGAAATGCAGATACCGCATTTTTTGTCGCTGAACGACTGTGCTAGGCTGATTTATGAAGGACCCTAGTTATCTTAACAGAAAGAGGTTATAGAAAAGACTTTGTGAGAGCAAAGTTATAGTACTCTTCTTAAAGAGTAAGTCTGTGTCTTTCTCTTATCTTTAAAAGAGAAAGTAAGGAGATAAAAGTTAGTAGAAATGCCTCTTTTGCTCTAGTTTCAGTGTTCGTGAGGAGAGGGGCAGCAGAATTGGCTGCAGCTGCCTCTTGTCAGCTAGTAGATAGCCCCCACCGCTGCTTCAAGAAGCCTAGCATAGTCGTTCAGCGACAAAAAATGCGGCAGCGGTCTGAGAAAGCGGATGGAGACTTGGGCTGTAATGGATAAGCGCTAGGAGTTCCGAAGGTGAGGTATGCTCGGAAATGTACTCGTCATAACTTTATTTCAGTGCTCTTGTCCTCCATTAATTGTTACCACCATGGGGTATATCTCTATCAGATTCGAACAATGCTCGCGTCATCATGCATATTTTCCAAGACTTCGTGCTCGTGTGACGGAGGCTGGTCTTACTTTTCCAGCTGGTTCAATACGCTTTCTTTCACAATCGTTCATGGATCTCGATCCTCCCGGTGTATCGGAACGCGCCGAAATGGCTTCGCTTGCGCACGACATCACAATCTGCTCCTAAAAGTCCTCCACTCGTATGCGGACGTATGAGTCCGCGTTACTGACGTAGCCTCTAAAAGATGGTCCGAGCGACCAATTTGACAGATCGCGCAGGGATGTCTGTAAGGTCGCCAAGGTCAGCGATTTTCCGATACCCGATGGGATCTCGATGACGGTTGACAGATCTCACGCACACGTACGTACCTTTGCGAGATCACAGAGATCCACAAACCCTGTTTCATCGACTTTTGTAAGCGCCTGTTGCGCAGAGAAGGACCAGTCGCAGCGTAGAGTATCGCTCATGTCCAACAACCATTCCATGCGCTCCTGCATGGCTGGTATCTGGACAGCGAGCTCGCGGAAGGCGGGCCACGGAATGTAGTCGAGCATGTTGATATGCGGCATGAAGAGCTGGTTCGGCCTGGATTGTCGATGATGAGTGATACGTATCAAGATTGGGCCACAGGTGTCTTACGTCGGGCGTAACCACTCTGGTATCAGCTCGTACGTCTCGGGCGATGGAGAGATCATCCAGCGCATCAGATACCAGAAGAGGTACATATATGCAAAGCAAGTAAACTCGTCTCCTGGTCCACCATTAGACAACAACCCTTGAGGCGTGAGATGTTACACGCCGTGGAGTAAAGGACATACCCTTCAGCATAACGCTATGAACCATTCCAGCCGTCCATCTGGATAATATGCCTGACTTGTTGAACTCGCTCTCATCAAAGAGAGCCGCGATGTTTGGATGTTTTTCAATGACAGAGTCCACGGGGGTACCAGACTCCAGCAGAGCTGTGGCTTCGTGGAGTACAGCCGGAAAAGCATATTTCACTGACCCAGGATCCGGTCTGATGCTGACGGTCATCATTGCCCACGTGGGCAAGAACAAGTTTTGCACCTGTGTCTCTTGAACGTCAACAGGATAGTTGTTCGCTCGGACGCTGCTGGAGAACGGCAGGTTGCCGAACCTGCTGCGTAGGTCTAGATTGGGGTGCACCCTGACTGTTTTGACAATGGGCTGACGGCTTCGGAGATGGGTGACGTGGATCGATCGTACAGTTTCAGACTTGTCCGGCGACGGTAATCGACTTGCAGTAAGGTCCATTGGTGATCCACCTTGTCTTGATCCATCCTCAATCAGCAATTTTGGGTCGATGATTTGATTGAAGTCGGTATCGAAGTCGCCCTCGTCTTCGCTTTCGCTGATAGCAAGGAGGTAGTCTTGTCGGTCGAACAACAGCGACAGGAATCTATGGTCCTCAGCCGAATCACGGCCCGGACCTGCAGGCAGTTTCGCTTTGCCAGTTGATCGAAGGGATGTGGTAGCTGAAGTTGGGGTTGTCCAATTTGTTCGATGGCCTGCGGACGAGGCATGAGATGCGGTGGAGTCATGTCGTAGAGGTGAAAGACTGGCAGTCTCGTTCAACGTGTATGTCGATTCTTGGATCGCTACACTGCCAGAGTCCTGAGCTTGTAAGCTAGAAGGTCGCGTCATTAGACTGCAACACGCAAGACAGACAGAAATTCGGCCTCTCCGTACCTTGGCGGGTTACTCACAAGCATCGAAGAAGCGCTCGACGAAAGGGAATTGGCCACATCATCCACGCGCTCTCCCAGTCTGAGGCGTGCAAGTAAAGTCGAAGCCTGGATATCGCTCCCTGATCGTAGGGCGTTGATGACACGCTCCATCTGCTCGACTCTACTGGACATGCTGTCCCTCTTCAACAACTTCATACGCTCAGCTCGAGACACACCCTCTGCCACATCATATTGACATGGAAAATCATTGTCTTTACAGCGCGTACACCTTGGTCTTGCGCCATCACACTGCAGAAGGATGAGGTTAGAAATCATCGTTTGAGGTCTGTCGGACTTACTTTGGCCTTGCCACTTCTACATTGCACGCATGCGACCGCGACCGCCTGTCGTCTTTTCCTGCCCCCTGGTGCTGAACGTTGCTCGCCGGGTTCGTCTGAAGCAGGTGCAATGGCTTGCCATCGTTCTGGAGGGTCCATCGAATTCTTTGCGTGCTGGGAAGGCAAATATCCCCGCTTAAGTGGATCGGCAAGATAGTCGTCATGGGTTTGAACGGGCTGCGCGGGTCGAATTAGGGTTTCGGTTGGTAGTCAGTGAGAGGTTGGCCCCATAGCCTTCGCACTCAAGGAAAGTACCAATACAACCAGAATTGTAATTATACGACAGTGGATCGATGGAATTGCGAGATATCGCTAGAGAATTTTGAGAGGTTGCTCGGTAAGAGATACCGGCGAGCTGGTTGGCCTCCGGGGACGTTCTCCCAACCAATAGGAAGCTTTCGTGCCTCCAAAAGACGTACCTTTCTAGCATATAGGTGTTGCAGGTGGGGTGCGCCCGTCATTACGAAGGCAAGAGCGCCAAAAGACTTCTGGAAGCTGAGCCATACGCAATGCATCCTACATATGCTCAACTCGGCTCGCTCCTGCCTCAAACAGAAGAGTCTTGTAGTGTCATGCAAGACCAACGTCCTCACACAAGCGACCGACAGTGGCCATGGTAGATGTGGTGCGGTAGCCGTCGACATGTGATACCAGCTCCTTGCAAAGGACCGCGTCCAACTTTCTGGGGTCGTGGGGTGGCATTCAGAGCGCGAAGGACTGAAAGCGTGGCGTTGGCCGATCGATCGGGGCCTTATTTTGGTAGCTCGGCATTCGGTCCTTGGACATCCATCCATCCCCTTCTCTTGAACAAACTCCGAACAGCTGTCATAGCTACTTTCATCCACCTTCTCAGGAATGGCAATACCAAAACAGCAAGGGACGCCGCTCCACAACAAGCATGATGCTCAACGGCGCCATGACATCGCCGAGTCAGAGGAGCCGGTTATGGCCTCGATTCAAGGCTGCATTGAGGAGCTGGAGAAGAAACGGTATCGCACCACACCGACCGTTGACATTAGACTGCGTCCAGAAGCTCTCGACTGAGACTCGTGCAGCAAGACCCCAGATCAAGCCGAATGATCAACTCGCGTCTGTAATCTATCGCTATCGCTCTATTCTGTACAGCTTCGATGGTCCGCCTGCGCCAAGATCAGTAGATGGTTCCGAAGGCACGACCAGCAACACTCCATGGGCACACCAGCACTGTCACAACGCGAAAACAGAACAAATTTCGACTGAACTCGAAAGTATGCGGCTAGACCGTGTCAGTTGTATCATCGTCCTCATATGTTCGATGTGGGCGAGGTGCTACAAGAGCAGATGATACATGGCTTCATTTCTGGGAAGGAACTACACGAATCTTACCTAGACGGATGCAAAAACGATTGGCGTCTTTCCTGGACTATCGGTTTGTCTCAAGGCGACGCATTCTATCTCCGATCAAGATAGAAGCCTGTTCGCTGCCATAGTGGTCGCTATCTTAGTGACTATTCTCGCCATATCAGTAGCCTGAGCTTTGCACAATGCTGCAAGAAGACGTTTGTACAAGATCATCTCCTCTCACCTAGTCCTGCACTGACATTCACGTCAAGGAACGTTTCGCCGAGGAGCGCAGTCTCTAGCACACCAGGCGGTCGCTCGTGTCGACAGTACGCACAGTTCCAGTCCGACAGCACACCCAACAGCGATGGCTTCTCAGACACAAAGTGCGGTACGTGGTTAGGAAACATGGAGGAGATAACGTCCAGCCGCGTAAGGAGTTGTCGCTGAGAACTATGCATGCAGCCTAGTTCCTTCAGCGGCCTTGGCCGCAGGAAACGACTGAAAAGTGCTGTTCTCTTAATCAGCCGAAGTGTGCGCGACTGTCAGCCTTGGTCTGCTGACAATGGAAAGACAAGACGGGTAGAAGGCCGCTTCGGGCGCAAAAAGCTTACCGAGGGACAACGAAACTTGTTCGATCCGCGAGCGTCCCCTATCAACTCCAAGAGCATGAACACAGGAGCCTGACGTTGATCCTCGATCACATCTTCTACGTGTGCCTACGCCCCGCGGAGAATGAACTTACACGCAGGCTTTTGCATCACTCAAACGAAGTAGCTCAGCCTCCGCAGTCCCTAGATCCTCGAGCTGTTCGAGGCAGCGATCTGGCTGATTTAGAGTCGTCAAGCAAAATGCGCAATACCGTGGTAGCCAGACAACTCTCCGAGATGGCGTCTACAACCTCAATTGTTTGTGTAAATAACAGTGATAAGGAGAGTGGACGATTAGTTCGGAGGAACCTCTCGTTTATCAGTCTAAAGCTAGCAGCAGAGAATCCCGAGACCCCGATATGTCATGCATGATTTGCGCAATAATCCTTGGCACTCCGCGGAGCTGGTGAGCGATTTCGCGTAGCAAGGCTGACATCTGTCACTTCTGCTGACGGCTGTAACAAGGATCGGGCGTTACTGAGTAAAGGAAGAAGCGCCTGATGATCGAAGCCCTGGGCGTATGAGTGGGTGTACTTGGAACGCGTGCAGGAAAGTAGACTCCCGAGGTCGTTGGTTCTTCCAGCACAACGTCTTTGGGCCGCTGAAGGCCAACATGAGCGGAAGCTACACACTGCGATCTTGTGTGTGATATCGATTGTTGTATTCGTGAAAACCAATACCATAGTGGGATGATGTCTTCAACGTATCCGCTCTCCTTCACCAGGGCAACACGCGTCGTCAACAAACAAAAACTACCCTTGCTCACTTTCACCTGCGTACGCACCTGAATCAATCGCCGTCCGCCACGTTCACCTACGGCTTGATCTTCTCCGACCTATTCTATACACAACAAAACAACGCACGCTCAGGAACAATGACACCCAGCCAACCAATGAACGACATGTATGATCTCGCGATGAACACACTCACTTTACTAAACCAGCCACAGGACCCTACAGAACCAGCTAGACTCACCGTTCCTCCGCCTACCAGGCGAGGTCCGCAACCGCATCTACAGCCTCGTCCTCGGCGGCAAACAAATCCAGGTCCTCTACCCCCGCCTCTACCTCGCCGAACACAACCTGCCAGCCTCCTTCGAGCTAGGCACAGTCCGCAAGCTCCTCCACATCACCGAGGCCAGTCGCCAGCTACACGCCGAGACAGATCTTCTCGTCTTCAGGACAAACGACTTCCGCATCGCCTCGAACCGCTACTTTGACAATTTTTTCGACGCCCTCTCGCAGCGGCAGAGGGATGCTGTTCGGTCTCTTGTCTGGCCGAAGAAGTGCCACTCAGTCGCGGATGGCCAGCTGTTGAAGTTCACCGGCTTGCAGCGACTCGTTGTTCTGAAGACTGTGCACAGTGGTGGGGACTTCTATGTCCCGGCTGACAATGCGACGGTGAAGGTGCATTTGTGGTACCAGGAGATGCGGAAGATTGCGCAGGATAGGATTGGTGCGTGGGAGGGGAGGGGTGTGGAGATTGAGTACGCCGAGTAGGGTTGGGTGCGGTGGTCGGTGTGTCGGGCCTTCACGGAAACCTCCTGGGTCTCGATCAAGAGCATAGCACTTGTTGACTGTCTGGTTCACTGTGTTATCGTTGCTGCTCTGATACTGTTCCAGATGGGGAGGGAGTTGTTTTTCATGTAGGAAGGGAAAAATGAACAAAAAATAATTGTCAATGTTGGTGCCTGGCGATATGTACGCTTCATCGACACGAACCATGAACGCAGGCAAATAATAATTAGCTGATTTTGCTGTGGTTGTTACGTTGTGCCCTGCATGCTGTCACCCAATCTGTCACTTTTACTGTCAACCAGCTACAGCTGGCCAGTCAGGACCTCTTGTTTGTGTATATCGTATTTATGATTATAGCTGCCCAAATCTGTGGGGGATGCGTACACATCGCAGGGCATTATGTTAAGCAAGGCTCCACCTGGTATAAGTCTAATAAAAAGTGCCTCCTCATAATCCACCAGCCCACACCAAACACCAACAAGCAAAAGAACCTTTTGAAGCCAGACTGCTCGACGCAGTTTAACGGCCAGCCACCATTCCCATTTCCGAGGTCTCATCCAGGCTCTTCTCACGCACCTCCCTCTTACTCTTGCCAATCGTATTAGCAAGCGCAGGAAAGCAGTAGCCAGGGTGGAAGATGGTGAGTACACCAACGCTAATGACGATCATCACACCCTCCAGCACAATGAACTCGGCCTCATTGCGCATCAGCTCGCTCCTCCAGCCGCCAGTGAGCTCCGGAATACGGTAGATGCAACGGACGAAGATACCCAGGTATGCAACACCGACGGCAAACATGAAGCAGCGAAAGTGCTTTGAGTTGAAGAGTGTGACAGACTCGGAGGACAGTTGGTCGCGGCGACGGTGGGTGCGGATCGCGTACTCGGTGAGGAAGTAACCGAAGATGCTAAGGATGACGACCTGGAATATGACACCCGCAATCATCAAATCGGTACCGATGTCGACCATGGCCGAGCCATCATCTCCACTGGAAGCAAGACCGCCGCCAGCGCCTTGGAGGCACAGCGAGACGAAGTCGCCCACGATGAAAATGTACGTGTACCAGGCTGGGCGCAGTCGCGACCAAGACGGCCCAAAGGTGATGACGATGTGCTTGAGAGTGATGTAGATACCAGCCGCGACGAATGCAGGACTAATAATCAGGCAGCAAATCTGGATCATGAAACCCGTGTCTGCAAATGGGTCGTTGTGCCTGTGTGTCACAGTCAGCCACGTTCTTACATGCATGCAGAGTGAAGTGGGAGGGTGTCTTACATCATGAGTCTGCCGCCATAGCCTACTGCCTCGCCGAAACAGCCCAGGCAGAGTGCGATCATGTACGTCCATGTCTTGTAGCGGATGCCCTGGACCAGCTGGACGATGAAGCAGAGGGCGAAGAAGGCGGCGAAGAAGGCGTTGGCACCTAGTGAGGGGAAGTAGCCGTAGAGGGTACCTTCGATGGTGCACTCGATTGGGTAGCCTTCCCAGTCGACGATCTGGCCGACAGCGGTGCAGCCGTAAGGGTTAGGAGGTGGGACGGTCATAGTGAAAGCGTGGGTCTGAGGGGCGTGACGAGGGGTGTGAAGGTTGGGTTTGGATCGCTATGGAGATGTTGCAGAGAAGACTGTTGGTCAGGTTGATGTATTGCTTTGTACTGAGGTGAAAGACACTGAGAAGAGCAGTGCAGATGCCTTATATCTGATGAACTTTGTTTGGCGAAACAGCCACAGCACAGCATGCCTTGCTAATTTGGTTGCACTGCGACGAGATAGTGGAGACTCGTGCAGGCTTACGGTCGTACCTTTGCTATTCCGAAAAGAGGTCAAAACGCGATGTGATTCGCACGCTCGCACTCGAGATCAGATATCTTGGCTGGGTGCCGGAGAGTACATCCCCCCGACTGTTCGCATATTGGCCTCGATCGGGTATAGCGGCCGCCGCAAACAGGCCTAATGGCGTCGAGACGCATCTTACATTGGTCCGCTCGCATTCCAACACCATGCGTCATGTCTGAGGGGCGGAGCAGCGCAGCGACAAGCGATCGTAAGCGCGAACTGAAGGGCTGGAGACAGTCATGGATGGTATTGTTTTGTCGGAGCGGACTTTGACCGGCGACATGGTGCTGCCGACTGGACTCAGGCTGGAAGTTGTGGGCTTAGCTTCACCGGTTCGTTGGCTGCGGACCAATGAGTTACCCATACACACGCTGTATACGGCAGTGGATCGGTCGCGTCGAAGTGGGCTTTGCATCTTTGGCAGATTCCATCGTAGCTCTAGAGTGCTTATGTTGACGTGGCCTGAGGCTGGGGGGCACTGCCTTGGGCGCCTGAGAAGCCACAGGTATCCTTCAACACCAAAAGGGTGCGAACCGCGCAGAATCCCTAAACGTCTTCTCGACGCGTGTATACTGTCGCCGCATCTCCAGCTCCGCTTTGTGATCCTTGGACGTTGGCATAGGTGCTGCTGAGGCCTGGTGGAACTTGTCGCAGGGCGGGTTGGAAAGATTTGCCGACTTCCGCTCCTGCTCAGCCTTACGAGTAGTGCTATTTCCAGCTCTTATTCGTCCAGATACGCGATGGGATCTAGGTCCTCGCACGTGGCCGCTTACCTGGTTAAAGGCCATCGTCCCCGTGTCACAAGCCCATTATACCGTTCCGTCACTCCTTTGAAGATGGATAAATATAGCGAAATTCCCGACACAGCTCTGACGCAAAGCAGCCACTAAACCTATATCGTCAATCGTTGTGTCTTCTGAAGCACAGTCAACCGGACCAAAGCAACTATACTGACCCTCATTGGTGCACCCAGGTCAACTGTATACCAATTTCTTCCTCTCTCGCGAGAGCCCGGCGATATCCTCCACGGGACCAACGCTTTACGAGCCGAAAGCACATTGAATGTACAGTTCGAGCTCTTGCTTGGTTTCATCTAACCCATACGAAAGCCAGTCCTAACCTGCTTGGTAAAAGGACATGTCGAGCACCAGAGTTGCTCAACAGCACGCCAACTGAACGAGGTGGCGTATGCAAGGTAGCGACATAATTGTGACCTTATGGAATGGAAGCATACCAGCGCTGAGTACGATACAAATACCTAGTGGTTCAAGACTACCGAAGCTGTCTCGAGAGTTAAGGGGTGATGACGTCAGGTAGACAACTCTCGTGAGGAGCTGCAATAGCGGAAGCTGTGGCAACATACAGTGGGTAAGATCGTGTTCATCTTTGTTCAGCAAAACGCTTGAGGTGTGCAGCTAATTATGAAAGAGGCTGAGCGTGTCGCTTCACAACAGGGCTGGTGGCAGGCGAGGCGTCGGCAAACGAGGCCACCTACCATGCGAGATAGGGAACCAGGGAACGTCCCAAGCCGTCACGTTCTCCAGCTCGCTGTGGCTCGTCTACGATGCGCCATCGACGACATTGTCGGCTCTCCATGAGAAGTCCGATTATTGATTTGCTGAACTTTGGTAGCCATAAGCGGTAACGATCTGTGCTTCTCGCTCCCCGTAGCTCCGTCCGCACTAGCACCCTTCCTGTCAGGCACATGTTTGACGTCCGCCCTGCGCTGGTACTTGCAACATCTGAATTCGATTTTCTGGTTCTTGGAAATGGCTTACCACAATAAAGCTCTATCTTCTGCAGCTCGAACCGTACTTACTGAGGCGCCATCGGCCCATCGACCCGGCTCGTGTGTGGACGGACAATTGTACGCTACGGATCGGTCCCTCAGCTCTCGGATGTAGATCCTCGTAGTCAACACAAGTACTTTTATTCCCAGCACTTCTTGCACCAACGAGACGTCGCCGGAGCTATGCGTTCCCACGCCACCGTATGCAGGGCTCCATGGAGGCTCAGGTACGATGCTCGATTTGACTTGGTCTCTCAATCTATTCTTGTGGAGAATCGCCATTTGGCGTAGTTTGACAGCAAACAAGCATTGGAGATCCGAAGATCACAACGCTCGCCACAACGCTTGTCGACCAAGATGCGATCATCAAAAATGTATAGGGCTGCGAGGCGTCCGGCTTGTCAGCAGCTAATGGGCCCTAGGCTCCGATGCTCAAGAGTATATTATGCTCCTCAGCTCCCCTCTGTGTAGATACAGCAGTGCCTTGGCCTTAGGAAGCAACGCAAAGCAACGCAGAATGTTTAACCCTTTGGTACTCCTGCTGGCAGTGAGCGCGACTCTTGCCTCGGCGAAGACAGTGACTTACAATTTTGACATTGGCTGGGTTACAGTAAGCATGGCAGTGGTGCTGGGGTGCACGACATGTACTGACGGCTGCAGGCAGCTCCAGATGGTTACTCGAGACAGGTCATTGGTATCAATGGCCAGTGGCCGTAAGAATCCCCCTACCTAAATCCTTCTCGATGCTAATGCGCAACAGCGTACCCATGATCGAAGCAGATGTTGGAGACACAGTTGTTGTCACCGCCAAAAATTCGCTCGGCTCACAATCTACGTCGCTCCATTTCCACGGCATGTTCCAGCAAGGATCAAGTTTATCTGATGGTCCTGTATCGGTCACACAATGTCCCATCCAGCCTGGAGACTCCTACACATATACTTTCGTCGCCAATCCTGCAGGGACGCACTGGTACCACTCGCACGACAAGGGCCAATATCCCGATGGACTCCGTGGCAAGATGGTCATTCACGACAAGGCGTGGGAGTCAAGTCTGAAGATCGACCAACAGATGACCTACAGCATGTCTGACTGGTAAGTGTCTTTTTCTTGATGACTCCCTCAATAACACAGCTGATTTTTCGAATAAGGTACCACCGACAGATGCCTGACATCATCAAAGACTACCTCAGCCCGAGCAACACAAACGGCGACCTGCCTTCTCCAGACTCGATCTTGTTCGACGACAAGAAGCAGGGACCCAACATTCAGATCGCAGCTGGAAAGCGATACTTGCTCAGGATTGTCAACATTGGCGGTTTGGCATGCGGACAGTTTCACATCGAAGGCTACAAGCTGAATGTTGTTGAAGTTGACGGTGTGCAAGTTCAGTCTTCCCAGGCGGACACCATCGTCATTTGCGCAGGTCAGAGTTATGGTGTGGTAGTGGAAGGAAAGGCTTCTTCTTTGGGCACTTCAGCAAACGCGAATTACATTGTCAAGCTGTCGACCGACATGCTGACTGGCGCGATTCCTCCCGCAAACCAAATAACCATCATCGGTAACATCGTGCAGAGCCTCCTTGGAAGCTTGCTCAGCATCGTCACCAATCTGCTCACACTTAGCTGGGTCCCAGCTGCCACCTTCGACGACTTCAACCTGAAGCCACTCGATGGCCAGAAGCTTCTCTCGCCTGTGGACAACAAGATCGAGCTCATGACGAATCAAACCTACTTTTCAGGTATTGGCACCCGTACTGGTCTTGGCCCCCAGCCCTGGACACCGGCGAAGGTTCCTTCTCTTTTCACCGCTTTGACAACCGGAAGCTCAGCTATGGATCCCGCAACGTATGGCCCGGGAGTTAACCCGTGGGTCGTGAAGTCGGGCCAAGTCGTGCAAATCCACCTCCAGAACACTCACCCCTACCCGCATCCCATGCATCTTCACGGCCATGTTTTCCAGGTTGTCGCCAAAGGATTAGGTACTTGGAACGGCAACGAGGGCTCGCTTCCATCTGTTCCTTTGAAGCGAGATGGGACTGTTGTCCCAGCAAACGGATACATTGTCCTCCGCTTCAAGGCTGACAACCCCGGTGTCTGGTTCTTCCACTGTCACATCGATCTTCATCTCATCGGTGGAATGGCTGCAACGATCATTGAGGCACCAGATGTCCTCCAAGGACAGCAGTCGGTTTCGTCAGCGGCCAAGGGACTATGCAAGGGCTCGCCATCTAGCGGCAATTGCAATGGCGATTCAGGTGCTATTTCAGCAAGCGATGCCGCGAGCAAGTGCAACAATGTATACAACTTCAAGGGGGTGGGGTCCGCTGTGGTGTGACCAAAAACAAAGTAATGTGCATATGTAGCGTTTTTGCAGTTTCAATACCACTTATCTTTACTTTGTTCTGCCGCTCGTTGTGAAGGAAAGCGCTTGTAGCATGCTCACTAGAACTGCACAGCACAAGAAACGTAAACAGCCGGTTAGAGTTACTCTAGTCGCCTGGGGTTGCTGGGGTTGCGCTTCGGTAACCGAGAGGCGGGTCAGGCACTGTTTCGGTTTCACGTTTAATCTTCACACTCTTCGCACCTCACATCAGCCACACCAGACTTCGCGTTGTCGCCTTCCGAGAGGATGCAGATAAAACTGGATCGAAGAGATGTTTAGCTAGCTCTAGATGCGTATGGCGTGTGAAGACGCATCTGGAGCTGAGCAAGCCTCGACACGTCGCTCGTCCTGCACGGCAGCTCACCGTCGCAGCAAGGTATTCCCGATGGATAGTTCATTGCCGACCGATCTGCTATGGCCTGACACACTCATCAGGCAGGTTTCTGATATAAGCTTCAGGGTTCTCACTCGTTCTGTAGACAAGAAACAGCTCCCCGCGCAGATACGTTTCACCCCTCGCTGCACCACCACTTCGCGTTTCATGTCCATAGTCTAAGAACATCGCTTCATACAAGACTTTGACTTCTTAAAGACTTACAACCTTCGATCCTCTACAGCAGACATGACCACCCTTGTACCTCTCTACATTCTCATCGGCTATAGCATCATTGTCATGGTTTTCAACATGAAAGGCGCTGTCAGCTTTGGCCTGTTCAGCGGAGCAGTAGCTCTGAACCACAACAAACTCGACCACGTACCACAACAAGCCCTGCTGCAGGACAAGTTCGCATCGGATCCTTTAGTAGATGCTATTTTGCGAGAGGGCGAGTACCACATCACGACTTCAGCAACTTCAGAGGTCCCCTTTAAGTCCAACATCTCCACCTCGCTGGAGGAAGCACGACGCACAGCATCGGAACAAAAGAACTTTCCATGGACCTTCTGGCCAGAATGCTTCTCGAATGAGAACACTACAGACGCGTATTGCCTCTTCAGCGACCAAAGCTTTGCAAACGGCCGCGGTATCTTCATTGTCACAACCGAGCCGCTGGCTTACAGTATGCTGCAAAAGCAGGCTTTCCAGGACCCCAGCTCTCTGCATCGCTCGAACCAATATGCGAACCCGCCTTTCGAGCAGCACGAGTTTCCCATCAAAGGTCGCGGTCTAGTCGCGAACAAGACACTGTTCCGCGGTGACCAGATCTTTGCGTCCACACCTCTCCTGATCACCGACCCGGACGCATACAAGCTGATCGAGCCTGAACGCCTCGAACTCCTCTACCGCGGTGTGGAGAGTCTCCCGGAGGCGTCGCGCAAACTATTCTGGGAACTGCTCGACCACTTCAAGGGCGACCCCGTCGACGACCGCATCAACACCAACAACTTCGAAGTCGAGGTCGACGAAGTCTCCCAGGCAGCTCTATTCCCAGAAATAGCAATGCTGAACCACGACTGCCGCCCCAACGCCGCCTACTTCTGGGACGAAGAGACTCTAACCCACTACGTGCACGCAATGCGCACCATCCAACCCGGCGAAGAAATCACAATCTCCTACATCGACAGCGAGATGGCCAGGGCACACCGCATGCAGCGTCTGGAGCGAAACTGGGGGTTCAAATGCAGCTGCTCCGCCTGCACAGCGCACCCTTCGCTGATCGCCGAGTCAGACGCACGACTGCACCAGATCGCCGACCTCGTCGAGTTGCTCAACGACTGGACGCCGAGCTCGTCCGCTACGCCCGAGGTTGCCGAGGCCCTCGTTAGCATGTACGAACAGGAGCGGCTGTGGGCTTACCAGGCGACGGCGTTCAAGCATGCTGCGGAGGTGTACAGTAGCTTTGGGAATAGGTACATGGCGATCAAGTATGCGCGGTTGAGCGCCGAGTTTAGTATCTTAGACAAGGGGTTCAATGATGGCGATGTTAAGGAGATGAGGAAGATGGCGAGCGAGCCCGAGATGACCTGGAGCTGGAATAAGAGGGTGGGGTTGAAGAGCGGGTGTGGGTGTGGAAAGGCTCACTAGGAGTTTCTGGGGGTAGTTTGGTGATTTGTTTGATTTGCATCGCATTGGCGTTGTTGGTATCTTGCGCCTCGTAGGTGGCTTTATCTATCAGCATAAGTTCTTGTTCCATATCTTGTCCTTCTCCAGCTTGTGCGTGCGTCTACTTGCTGTCTTAACGAAATCCCACAGCAGCACGATTGGAACCACAGAACACCATGCTAAGCAACTCGATATACACCGCACAGATCAGTGTCAGCGACCCGGTCTGCGAAGATTTTCCTACTCTTTGGTGACTCTCATCGGCTGATATCTTGCTCGCTGAAGCGTGTGTTTCAGTACAGATATACTGACCAGAACTTAATACAATCGGATGGTATCGATCCGGTCAAAACACGAGTAAATCTTATTTTCCCAGGCTGCATCATTAGCGCTTCGTCACATCTCACAAATTACCGATACCAAGATTCTGAGATATGTAGATAACAAACACCAGGTCAAGAAGCCTAGGGGTATCGAATTGAAAAGCAAACGCTGCATGCTACGCTAAAGTGAAAAAGATCATAAGAAGAACAGAAAACGATACAACCGCCAACTTAAAACTCGTCGGCCGGTCTTACCCCGCCGTACAAAGCATCGAGCTTCAAGTCATGGACGTGGAACTTCCAGTTCCGAATCTTTGGAATCGAGATTCGCCAGCCGCGGTCTTCGGTCTCTTCCAACAGGGTTTCGGTCTTGCTCTCTGCGTCTTCGGCGTCTACTGCGCATATGACGAAGGTCGAGAGGTAGAACATGACGAACGGGTATTTGTTGTTGACGTGGTGTTGGATGTAGTACTGCCAGGCGTGTGCGGACCAGGGTCGATCGAAGGCTGTTGAATGCAGTTAGAAACATGATTGTAGGCGATTGAAAGAAAAGACTTACGCATTGCGTTCCAGTGGTAGATGTGCCCTTCTGGTGTCGCGAAGTTGGAGCCTGTGTTGCCTAGGCTGCGCATCGCAGGCATGGGCCATGCGCAGTAGTGAGTCTGGATGGATCCTTTCGCCATGATGCCGTTGGGGTGCTGTTCCTTCCATGCATGCGCAAAGTCTGCTAGGGAGTTGGTTGGCGGAAAGGGTAGTGACGGTATACGCTGTCCATCTGAGGTCATCTCGGTATGTTCGTATGGGAAGTATAGATCGAGTGCGCTGTCTGCGCCTTGCATGATCACCGGCTGAGTCTGTGGTTCCTGCCAGTCTGTGAGAAGTGTGATGATGCCGCATCGCTCCATGTCATCAACGACTCTTCGGATGAAGCGGTTCTCATTGCGCGTGAGCTTCTCTGAGGCGGTTTCTCTCTGGTGATTGACAACCATGCTTTGATCTGGGTCGTGGCATCTGAACCGATTGCCATCGTATTGTACATCATGGGGCGGCGCATAGCGCAGGTCTGGCGAAGATTCGATGACCATCTCTTCCAGGAAGATCTCCTGTATGGATGGTGGCACGACACTGCGAATGACACGTTTTGCAATTGACCTTGGCGACGGATCCCCAGTGAGCATGAGCAGTGCATCTTGGACGATGTCTAGGAGTTCGAACGGCCGACCAACCTCTCGGTCGATGATAATGAATTGCCATGAGTCAACAACAATTGGGTCATACATCGATGTTTTCCTTAGGCGCAGATGGTTCTTGATATCCTCTAGAGTCATGGTCGTGGTCCAGTCGGCGTCGTGTAGGCCTTCACGGGTCGATGATGACCGATGGCGGTTAATGAACAGCTCAGGCTCACTTGGGTGTACGGTGGCTTCCGCGTTCGTGCCTTCATAGACGACGAGGTATAGCCGGTTCGTCCGCCTGCGCAGCTCTTCCAGAAAGTCTCGCGTGAAGGGGTCTCCCATGGCCATTTGCCCGCAAAGGTAGTTCCGGCTTTCCATGTGAACAAAGGCGTTGCTCTCAAATTTCGGACCAGGATTTGACGTATTGTCTCCTTTGCTCGTTGGAACGAAGCCCAGGTATACACCAGTGGTACACTCGCCTAGGATACTGGTAGGATCGAACCAATGTTCGTTGTACATACCAAGCATTAAAAGCTTGCATATGGTGGTATAGTCTTCGAAATTCGAACATATACTGGCAACAGTCCAAGGTGTAAGAAGTTTAGGAAACCATCGATAGCTGAAAAAAAGGTTAGCGACGTTCAAGAAGCAGATCAGTGATGCGTACAGTATGTCCCAAGCGGGCTTCGTCATACGAAGACCCTCCGTGGAGCTAGGTATGATACCGTCTAGAAGACGAATCGACTTAATATCACCCCCAGCTAGTGTCTGTGCACAGATCGCTACTCGGAGATACTGTACAGCATGAGGTCGCCATGCGTTTTCGAAGTAGTCGCAATACATTTCAAGCTGACTAGCTTGGCAGCCTGCTAGGAACTCGTCGATGCATCTTGACCTACTGGCGTGCTCCAAGACTTCCGCCTCACTGTCATTGAGGATCATGATACGAAACCATGAGCGTACGATCTCTGCACCGACGTCTGGTTGATCATCGGTTGGAGATGTCTTTCGGCGAGGTCTATCGTCCAGATCAGGCACGATGCTGTAAAGTCGACGAATAGCATCGTTGCAGATATCAGTCTGGAACTGCTTGAGAACACGGATGCTTCCGTCATCAGGTAAGTTCTGGATCGATGCCATTGGGATTCTTGGGCTCAGTGGAGACTGTAGTACCATGATCTTCTCGAACTGTTCTGCGTCCGGCTTGAGCGTGCCTGATTCAGGTGTCTCTGGCGTGGCACGTCGGTTTTTCATATTCGACACTGTACATGGTGTTAACTAGTGAGACTGGGCTATGTTGCGCAACGTAAGACATAGAACTAGGTAGGTCTTATGCCCGCTTCCTGGTAGCTGGGGCAGTAGAAAGCAGAATCAATATTGCAAGCACCTTGCAAAAATAAACAGAGAGAGCCATCACTTACTCAGCAATGTATCTGCTAGTTGCCGCGTGTCTGCCTCGACTTTCGCGATCCACTTGGTGTAGTCTACAGTATCCACACCTCGCGTGTGGAATCTTTCGCGCAGACGTCGGCGCAAGTTCATTGCCAGCTGAAGCTTTTGCATCTTTTGTTTCGCCGACTGCGGATCTCTGACCTCTATCCTCTCCGCTTCTTTCTGAACTTTGTCCCATGCCATGTTCATGTCCCTCAGGTCCTGCGCGTGCCGTGGACACCAGTCGTCCAGGTCGGATGGTAATGCTTTGCTGCATGGTCGACCGTCTGATTCGAAGGCCTCACAGACATCTCTTCGCACTGCTGGGGACCGTGGTGGTGAAGATGATCGTATGAGATTCCGCGATCTCGTCTGGAACGTTGGGCGGCGTTCTCGTAACGACGGAATGCGCAAATGAATACTCATGGCCAAGCACAGGTTGGGATGGAACAGACACGAGAACGAAGGAAATAGAAGTACCTCTGTCAAAGCATTTCGAGACTACAAGGCTGTGGAAGACGAGGGATGGGGAGGGAAAGGGTTGCGATCAAAGGAGGGACCCCTCCACAAGACATTCCCAAAGTTGCCTAGGCCATGGCCTGCTGTGCGGCGCAGCCACATGCGGATCATCTGAGCCGAGCAGCCGTGGCGTTGTCAGTGTGGAGGAGGAATGGTGTGCTGTAGCCGCAGGGCGCTTATGCGCAAGAGTCAATTGTTCGTTTGCTAGGATCCGAGCCTGAACGCGTAGGGCTTGATTGCTGGCGTGCATGACTCAGACACCTGATAACATACCACGTCGTACCCCCGACCGATCAACATGTAAGGGTCTTATTGATTCCTACGGAAACACTGTGAAAGAAAGCGCAGTTCTACAACAAGTGCCGGTACTCCGCCGCGTCAAACTGTAGCTAGAGACTCCTAACGACAGCGCCCTATCAAAACCCAGTGTGTCTACAGAACCAAAGAATCATTGCCCAGCGTCCAGTTGGAAAATCGCTGGTACAGTACCCACAAGTTATCGAGGACGCTGGACTGAATCTCATTGGTGCATCAGTGCATCAGGCGTGGCCGGTGAAGCAACATCGTTACCAGCACCTCGGATCTTCTCATTACCCAGCCCCAAATACAGCCTAGCGATCATTGAGCAAGAGCCCAACTTAGCAGGTATGTAAACGCGTCGCGGGTCAAGATGTGGGGTTAGGACACTTGTGGAGATCACAAGTGGCTAGCAAACGTTGGGGATCGAATCACAGAGGGTGTTTAACCGCCAGCCAAGCACGTTTTCTCAGGGGCACCTCGCGCGTCTACAAGCCAAACAGCACACTCTTCCAATAAACACGTTCGGGCTCGAGCCGACACACGCGCGCCGTCACCTCTCGAACGCTGAGCGCGTGTACACTGAAGTCCATCGGGTGACGACCTGACGCGAGCGCCAGACCACGGTTCGCGATAGGACAGCAAGGATCTGCATCCCTGTCGAAGGACGAAGGATGGGTTAGTGAATGAGCGGTTACTTGCGGTGGGATTGGTCGGTAATCGATGGGCGCGTATGCAGCGTGCGTGAACGTGATACCGCTGCGTCTGTGGTGACGCGGGTCAGCGTTGGTGAAATGTAGATACTACGGCGCTTGCTGACAACCGTTGGATGAGCGTGCGCGGTGCTATATGCAGCTCTACACAGACTCAAAAGTGTTTTGTCGTCTGCTTATGGGTAACAGGGATACAATATCTCCTTGTAGACAAGAGCTTCAGGTTTTCAAAATCGAATTCTAACAACTATAGGTATCGCTCGCGGCTGTGAAGCACATGATCTGTTTCTTCGTAGGGGTGATTCAGGCCCCCAATCGCTGTCATAATAGCCTGACGCCGCTGTATTACTAGACGGATTTATACCCTGTATAGCCTTCCTTACACAAACTATCAGCAATAACGCAAGATATACGCACATTCCAGTACTTCCCACACTACAGCAGCCAATGCTATACCTGATATATATGCTTACCTGATATTTATCTGAGAATGTCGATGAATATCGATACCTGACATAGCGTCGTCCTGTGTCTTAAAAACGCCGTATCGCCGCTAGACTTGGCCCGTTGAGCGACCACGCGGTTTGTAGGTAGCTATAGGAGCACTTTTTGGATGTAGAAACGCGTCCATGCTGGCCGAGTCTTGTAGCAGCCTTGATTTGAACTGTGGTCGGTTGATTGAACAAGCAGAAACTCAGAAACGGGAGCAACGACATGTTCGGACAAAGCCGAGGTGAAAAGCGAGATGCCACGCCGTTGAAGAAAGGTGCGTTTTGGCCTCAGCCGCTGGTGTTAATTCAACATCTCTTTCTAAAGCCCATTCTTCTCGAGTTGGGTGTTTTGCTCATGGGAAGATAATGCACTGAACAGGTAAAGCTTTTTGTTGAACAAGGTTACTTATAGAGAGTCTCTGATACCATGCATAGTGACGTGCCTTATCATCATCCAAGCACCGACTAATACTCCAACGCCTCCTCAAACAACCCCCTCAACTGCTCCCTCTGCTGATCCAACTCCGTCTCCAAATGCGGCGCCAGCATCAACACTCTCTGCTGCGGAATCGTGCCCTCGACCAACCCATCCACATGTTCCTTGCCGAAGCCCAGCGCCTTGAGACCTCTCGGCTGATCACCCAGCTTGACCAGAAACTCCGCGAGCGCCTCGCCAAGCACCTCACCGGCAGACTCTCTCTTCACGTTCGAAATGTCCACGCCGAACGCCTCGGCGGCGGCCAAGTGCCGCTCCGGGTTCGACGCGCCGGTGAATTTGAAGACGGCGGGCGCGGTGACGGCGACCGAGACGCCGTGCGGGATGATGGTGTGGTCGACTTCGTAGCCCGCGTGCTTGTATCCCGGGTTCTGCCCGGAAATGGGATACGACATGCCGTGGCAGAGATGCACGCCTGCGTTGCCGAAGCCCACACCAGCCAGTGTCGCAGCGAGTAGCATCTGGCTCTGGGCTTCGTGGTCTTCGGGGTCCTTGACGGCGCGCGGTAGGTACTTTACCGTGTCGCGGAGGGCCTGGAGGGAGAAGATGTCCGAGATGGGGTTTGCGCCTTGGTAGGCCGGGCGGTTGATGGGGTTTTGGGGGCGGGGAGTGCGTTCGTAGTAGGGGATTGCGGTCCAGGACTCGAGGGAGTGGCAGAGAACGTCAAGACCTGAGGATGCGTGGACGGCTGAGGGCATGGTGCGGGTGTTCAGAGGGTCGACTATGCCGAGTGTAGGTTTGAGGTTGCGGTGGGCAATGCCCGTCTTTGCGCGCTTGGACACTAGATCGAAGATGGCGGTTCCCGTCGTCTCAGAGCCTGTTCCTGCGGTCGTAGGGACGGCAACGAGAGGGAAGAGTTTGGAGGGAATGGGAAGGCCCTTTCCGAGAGGCGCGTTGACGAAGTCGAGGAAGTCGGCGTCTAGTGATGTCAGTATACAGTTCGAGACCAGTTGTTGATTCTACCATACCAGGAAACGTAGTGTACAAGTTCATCAACTTAGCCGTGTCAATCACACTACCACCCCCAACAGCCAAAAACGCATCCGGCTTCCAGGGCTTCGCAAACGCAATCGCCTCTCTAATACTGCTATCCTTGGGCTCGACCCTCACCTTATCATACACCTCAAACTCGACCCCCTCCCTCGTCAACCCCTCCACAACCTGCTTCATAGCATCGAGCTTGCGCACATTCTGATCCGTAACAACCATGACCCGCTTAGATCCCATATTCTTAAAGTCCATGCCTACTTCCTTCGTGCACCCGGGTCCGAAGCGTATACTGGACGCGGCCATCTCAAAGGCATATTCCTTCTGCTGCGAGTAGTCGACGGGCGTGGCGAGGTGTCGGCGCGCCTGGTGGATGGTCGAGGGGGTTTGGTTGTGGTAGTTTGGGTTGGCGTGGCAGGGGCAGGAGGACGGGTGGGTGAATTGGACGGTGCGGAGGAGGTTCACGGCGCGCGCGGCGCGTGAAGGTGCTATGCGGATTGCGGTTGATAGCGTCATCGTGGGGAGCTTGAGGAAGTGCGGGGGGCGGTGGTAAAGAGCTTCGAAGGAGCTCGATTGAGGGCTCTTGTGGCAGTTTTTGAGTCTCGAAGCAACACTCAGAGCTTCAATATTGTCTGAGACACTTTTGCCGTGGAGATGTGCGAAGTGCAAGGGAGAACAGCTTGGTTGTGTCCGCGATGCGGAGAAGCGCCCCAGCTCGCGTGAACCATCCGACCTCGGTTCAATTGACAGATCACGCTAGGACGAATCAGGCATGCCGAACTGTGGGGAAAGCTTTGGTCTCAATTGGAGATTTTACTGCAGGTGACTCTACTTTAGTAGCAGGTGCAGGTAGTGTAGGCAAGTTGTACAATGCTAATCATCAAGCCCTGCATTTGCACCCTCTGCAGCTTCGAACAAAACCAGTAGAGAGAATTCGTACATAATACTACTCTTACTAGCTTTGACAGTTAGAGACGATGCATCATTACTATACTCTAGACCGTACTCATAAACCTGAGATCTATCTACACCACTTCCACCCGCTACCGTCCGCCGCGTGCCAGACCAAAAAACAGAATAAGAGCTACAAGTGTACTGTCTTATAAAGCAATCCTTTCTCCACCATCTTGTCTCCCAAACAACATTCGCGGCACCACTATAATCTTCGTCGTACAAGTCTGTACACAAGGAGTTTCCTGTATGAAACCGCCTCGGATTAGACAGAAAATACAGCTTAAGACCCCCCAATCCCTGCACCACCCACGCAGCAGCTCACCAAAAAACCCCGCACATCATGTGCGCGTCCAAGAGCCAAAGCCACGGTAAATGACCCAGCCACCATGCGTGCTCTGTCGGCAGCAGATTCTCCTCGGGTTCCGACTACAGCTAAAGAGCTGTCAAGAATTCTACATACGTTTGTGACTTCTTCCTCGTCATGTCCCCTTCTCCACCCGCTCTCAAGAACTACCCACCCAACCACCTACTCTAGCACGCAACAGCCGATATACGAGCACGCGCGCACGGTTAGGATGAGCTCATATCAACTTTCTCCTTGCACAAAGCCCTACAGAAGAAAACACTAATCTAATAAACAACAGAAGACACCTGTTAGACCCTTCTAATTAAAAACTGCGTTTAGTTCCACTTTTAGTTCTGTAGTCAAGTGTGCTTATACAGGTCTAAATATACAAGTTTCAAGATTAGAAGGCTGTTATTTTAGTAGAGCTTATATCTCGTCTCGTCTCACAGAGTGCAGGAAAGAAAAAAGAAGAAGAAGAAGAAGAAGAAGAAGAAGAAGAAGAAGAAGAAGGAGAGGGGTGAGTTATATTTCAGAGAAGAGAAGAGTTTAGTCCGCCATTTCACGTTCCAAATCATCATGCCTATGCCCACGCCCATCCCACGCCCATGCCATCCCATCCCCGGGCAATAAACCCACACCATGTAAAACACCAACACCAACGCCAACACCAAAATCTAGGATATCTCAAGCCGTCCAGCAAACTCTAAGCCGCACGAGCAAAGTCATCAATCGATCGGTCGAACCGAGACCGCGACAAACTAAAACAAAACGCCGTCTACAATGCTAAACGTAAACAACAAAACCTGAAAAAGAAAAGTCTATCAGGACTACGACCTCAGTTCATCGCTATGCCTCGGAGACTCTCTCCGGCTGTTGATCTGTGTATTCCTAAACGTCTCCTCATTCAGGGTATCCAAACTCCTTGCTGGACTAGGTGTTGTCCCACGACTGCCGCGAGAGCGGACAGGGCTGCCGGGGCGCGACATGGCGACGTCGTAGCTGGGGAGTGCGACTTCCATGGGCGTGTAGGAGGCTGGGGTGCGGACGGCGGTGTTGTAGCTGGGGGTGCGGGCCAGGGCTGACATGTCGTAGTCGTAGTCGGCGGTGGGGATGTCGAAGTAGGAGGGCTCGGCGCCGTTTTGGGGCGTGCGGTGGTGCGGGGTGCTTTGGCCTGAGGAGTGGTTCGAGGAGTGCTGGCCGGAGCCCGAGTGGTCGTTGGTGGAGTCTTGCCGCGAGGGATGGAAGCGCGAGGGGCGGTCGTTGTGCGACATGTTGAGGTTGGCGAGGCGGTGTTGCAGCGCGATCGTAGACACACCGGGCCCGTCCTGCTGGTGCGCAACGGCGTCTAGCGATAGATCCTCTGCGGAGCCGCGGCGGCTCTGTGCGAAGAACGGCGTGTTGGCGCCGCTGTTCATGGTGCTGCGCCAGCCGCCAGGCGTCATGAAGCCAGACGGGTCGATGTCGTTGTAGAGCTCGTCGAGCTGGTGCAGTCCGTACGTTGGCGGCGCGTTCTGGTTGACCTCGTCGGCGATGGCCTGCTGCGTCAGGACGTTGTTGTCGACGAGCACGCTCTGGTCTTCGTTTGGTGGGAGGTTGGGCGAAATGAACAGGTGGACGTGGTTCTTGACCAGGAGCTGACTGGTGTGGCCCTCTGGGTTCCTGAGGTTGACATACAGCCGCAGCTTGTGCGACAGGCGAATGTTCTCGGTGTCGACTGACTGGCGGCAGTGCTTCAGCGACTTGGGGAGATCCAGCGACATGGAGAAGCGGTGGGACTCGTCGAACAGCGCGTCGACCTCCTCGACCTCGGTGGGGACCAGGTGTGCCGAGTTGGCGGGCATGTCTTCCTCCTTCACGGCGACCTGAATGTCCGTCTGGTGGCTGATACGGCGGCCGGCGTAGTCTGCGAAGAGCTGCCGCGACTCGATCAGCTCCATCTTGATGGTTGTGATTTCCACGCCCTTGCGGAGCGGTATGAGGACGAAGTCGGCGGTGATTTGCGTGCCGATGATGTAGTTCTTCTGCGGGACCGTGATCTTGTAGGCGACCTTGTTGGCCCAGATGTCTTCGTTGATCTGCGCATCTCATTAGTCCAAGTTTTCTCGCACGAAATAGACAACGCACCTGCTCCATGGGCATGGACTCGAGCATATCGCGCCCCAGCGTGCGGATGACGCGGATGTGCGACGAGGCGGACAGCTGCTTGCTCATGTAGCCCCTGTCGACGGTGGCCTTGAGGTTGTACACGACCCAGTTGGTCGGCAGCCCCTCGACGCTCTGGTCGATGTTGCTCGGCATCTTGAACTTGAAGTCCCACTCATGGTAGCCGGCGTTGATCTTGTGCGCCTTTGCGTTCTTGTCCGAGCACGAGACGGGGAAGAGGGTGAGGGTGTCGACGAGGAAGTTTGTCTTTTGCGTGATCGGCTGCGGGCTGACCGTGTTGGTCAAGTGCCATCTGTCGCGCCGTGTCAGTCTGCGCTCTGCGGTCACAAGAAATAGTGGGGGCGGCCGTACGAGACTTTGCGCGTCGCCGTCAGCGTGATGCGAACGCAGCGCACCGACAGCGACTCGGGGTTGTTCAGGACCAGCTTGCCCTTGAGCTCTGCATCGTGCGACTCCGAGGGCTCGCCGTAGAAGACGACAAACGGCGATTCTGGCCTGGAAACGGATTAATGGCCACTCTCTTCGTACGACTCTGCGCTGCAGTGCCACCTACTTGATCTCCAGCACGGGCGTGTGATTTCTCCCGCCGAAGACTCCGACGCCGGGGCGCGGCATGGGCATGATGTAACGAGGGACAAGACCAGGAAAAATCGGGGTCCAGGGTCACAACACTCGCCTACCAGACTGATGTTGTGGAAGAGCAGGGAATGAGAGTAAGTGCAGTCCAAGGTATAGATGTCTCGGAACAATGGTCGGCGTAGTCTGTCAAAGCAGTAGTGGTGGTAGTGGCAGTGATGGTAGTGGCACTGAGTGGTGGCTGAGCGTTTGCGGCGAGCGTGGGACCGGACTTGCTTAAACACCAGCAACAAGCTCGAGATGACGATGGAGACAACCTTCCAAGCCCGCCGCGAGCCAGCTGCCTCGTTCTACATATACCGCAGGCCCGCGTGGGATACCGATACTCGTCGCCGCTGCGGGCAAGGGCGGCCTGCATGGGCCCCTTGCACGTCCTCTCAGCGCGGTAGACTTACACAGAGTGGGGACCGTGGCTCGCATCATGGTCATTGTCTCTCTGCTAGCGGCGTCTGCAATCTGCAATCTTGCAGTCTGCGCGTCGTTGTTGGTCGTGATTTTTTTCTTGCCCTGGCCCGCCGGGTCCACCGACGAGAAGGTGGGCCGACGGCCTCCCGTGAACGGCGTGATGCCTGACACATGCTGAGGGCTGCATCGCGAGTCTGAGACAGGAAGCCAGCGCGCCGCCGACTTGAGACGGGCGTCTGCGATGCTCTGCCGTGCGGTGCTCACTACTGTAGGGACGTCGCTGCGAGCATCTTGCTAGGCTGCGCAGCATACGAGGCAGTTTCACGATGCTCCGGTAAGCGTGGAGCCAGGAATCGCTTTCTAGAACATGATCCTTTGAACCACGGAGATTGGCTTCAGCCTCCATCTGGTGCACGCCACAGACATCAGCATGCGTATCGTTATCTTGAACTCAGCACAGCAACACCACCTAACAACACAGTTCCAGATGACACCATCTACGCACGATACACAGACATGACAAGTGCCTCCACCTTGAAAGTCGTCTTTGTTGATGTTGTGAAACACTCTCTCCCACAATCCGCATCCTGTCCACCCTCACAACGCAGCCAGCACCGCGGTCACAGTACCTACACTACACGGCGTCTACGGCCGCGGTGCAAAACCGCTCGCTTGTTCGGGTAAGCAACCGCACTGATCGACAGGCGACACGCCGGAATCAGTCCAGCCTCACATCACACACACGGCAGCGGAAGGCCGCAGTGGAAAAGGTATCCACCTCCGTGCGCATAGCATGGCATGGCATGGCGCAATCAGATGCAGTGCTGGCGGCGACCGGGCTTCTCGCCGAGCGAGGTCCAGCTCCACGGTGCGTGGTGTTTACGTTGCACAGCTGCTGTGCTGCACGGTCAGTCATGGTGAGGTGGTTCGAGCATCAGGCAGGTTCACGAGTGACAAGAGCGTGACGCCATGAGATTGCGAGATAACGATGCTGTGCAGCATGCATGCATGCATTCGGCGTGCGCCAGCTATTGGCCCTGCATGGGCTGGGCTTTTGTACACACAATACCGGTGGCTGCCACGCGCATGCACGACGTGTGGCGTGGCGAGCTGAACTCCGATGCTGAAGCTGAGGCTTTGGAGTGCTTCTGGAACGCGGCCACAGGCCATCGGGCCTTCCCGGAATCACGTCACCCCTGCGAAACCCACATGCAGGTGCAGCAGAGCCTCATCGTGGGCCTCCAACGTCTAACAAGTCCGCCAATGAAGACCACGCCCTCGTCTCCGTTCCTGATGTGCTTCTTGTCGTCTACGAAATACCAGCACTCGAGCTTGTCTGCGAACGCGCCCGCCCACTCTCATCTGTCGAGGAGCCCTCCTTGGGCCGGTCCCAAGTGCGAATGTGCCCTGCGAAACAGTCACTCGTTAGCACAGTCCTTGTTTTGCCTTGCGATCCACACGCGCGCTCCTTATCAATTCGTATGAAGTTTTGCAGCTCCCAACAGAAACACAGCGCGCTCGGCGAGCGGGTCCTGCGCTGCGGGCGGGTGTTCCTGCCCTAGCGCGCAAATGGATTGCGGCAAACGATCCTTATCGCGCATAGGCTCCTAGCTCGGAAACGTGCTCGTTTGTGAGGTTGGGAGGAAAATTTCAAGACGGAGAGTGACGAAAATAAGACGTACCGTTTTTGCACGAGGTTATTATGCAATCTTCCTCAAAAGCCAACCAGGTGAGAGGGTGCTCGTCGACGGATTTTGCCTGCGCCCGTTAGCTTTTCTTTTCGCGTGACGTGCTTCATCGACTTACCAGCACTGGAGGCAGCATGGCGGTGCGTGCGCGTGGCTCAACAGCATGTACTATCTCGTCGTCATCGAGCGCGCTACCTGACGAAAGGTTGGAATTGGATCGCATGCGGCCCGCGGAACTCTCGGTGCGTGTGCGCTGCATCTTGAGGTTCGACGAGGTAATGCTGGTGCGCGGTCGCAACGAGGCTGCGCGCGGTCGGTGCAGCATGCCTACGCTGAAGTCCCACAACAGCAATCGAGTGTCTTCTCCAACGCTGCCTATCCGGTAGCTGCGCTCGTCGCATCTCCAGGGATCGAATTGCACGCCCGTGACCCACGAGTTGTGTCCCTGGCAGCGCGCCACCAGCATGCGATCCTCCAACGACCAGATCGAGACGAGGTCGTCCTGGCCGCCCGTCACTACGTATCTGCCGTCGGGCGACCAGCAGACGCACATCATTCCGCCGTAGTAGCTCATGTAGTGGTGGAGCAACTTTTCTTTGAGGAAATCGATGATTCTGAAAGAGCCATCTTCTGAAACAACAGCAAAATGGCGGCGGTCGGGCGAGAACTCGAAGGCATTGATTTTCGAGCTCGACACCTGCCAGTACGAGACTGGGTTGGCCTTTTGGTTCTTGGATTGCACAGACTTCTTGACCGTCAGCCTGATCTTCCTCTCCATGTCAGACATGCCCTCGTCGGGCGTCTGGTCCTCGGCGACAAACGCCGCATCTTCCTTCTCCTTGTCGTAGACCACCAGACTGCCGTCCATATGCGAGGCCATGAACAAGCTCTCGCTGTTGGGGATCCACCGAATGTCCGAGACGGCCGTGGGGTTGATGATGCCGTTCTTGTTGATGCGCGAGTACTTTTGCGAAATGGGCTCGTACCAGATGATGTCGCCGGTCGAGAAGCCCATGACAATGTCGAGGTGGTTGGGGCCTTTGGTAACCTGGTTGATGTCGTGACATAGCGCGTGTGCCTTTGTGAAGAGGATCTTGGTCAGGTGCTCCTCCTTGATGGGCGACGACAGATCCAGCCATTGCAGCGCGCGGTTGATGTTGGCAAAGGCGTAGACGCCGTTGACGTTGTGCTCCTGCAGGCGCTTGGTCAAGGCCTCGTGGGGGATGACTCTGGACACAAACGACGAGTTGCTCTTGACGATGTTGTTCTTTGGCTTGTTGCGCTTGGTTGGGTCTTTGGATACTTTGCCGTTGACCACGCTCAGCGCGGCGTTGTCTGCGCCAAACACGGGCGTGCGCAGGCCGTCCAAGGGCGACGACACGAAGCCGTTGACGCCCTGCGAGTCGGTCTCGCTCGCATGACTGTTCGACTCGTGCTCGGCGATGGGCGCGACCTGGGAGCGGGTGCTGTTCTTGGTGTCGAGTCGCTGCAGCAGCGTCGAGGACTGCTGACGGGGCGCGAGGGCGACGAGGGACAGCTTGGTGCCCTGGGTGGGCGGCGAGACGGTGGTGGCCAGCGGGTTGGGGTTGTGAACGGGCGCTTCAGAGGGGTGCGGCGGCGGGGTCGCGAGATGGAGGTCGTCGCGCAGTATGTACGTGCCTGTCATGTTGACCATTAGCCATAAGCGCAGCCTGCTGCGAAAGCACCGGACATACCCTCTCCCACGACCAATTGGTACTCGGCGCCGGTGGGGTGGCTGATGCTGTTGTTGGTCTCGATAAGCTGTCCTGGCGGCGCACCGGGATAGCCGCCCACGGGGTACCGCGGCGGTGGAGGTAGCACGCTGGAAGGGGCCGTCAGTGTCAGTCAGGCTCAGCGTGCAGAGGTGGCATGATAGCGGTCGTGCTGCGATTGGTGGAAGAGGGCAGACTCACAACATGACTGCTGCAGGGCGAGGTGCAATTAGTTGGCCACTATACAACACGCACGCACTCGGGCATAACGGGGTGGGGCGGGTGTATAGTAGGTAGATATAGGTAGGTCAGACGCTGCGAGAGAAAGCGTGCAATGGATTGCGTCGCGGCAGACCGCACCGAACCGTGGAGAATGCGGAGAGACGAACAGCCTAACATCGCATTCGGATGTGGCTTGCGTTGGATGCTTGGGAGGGCGGAACCGTGCGCAGATTCACGGCATCACCATGGTCACGGCTGGCAGAGGAGCGCAGAGGATGGACGGTAGATGCAGCTGCGGCGAGGCTGTCCGTCCTGCAATGGCGAGGCATGTCATCTACCGGTATTCACTTTCCGGCAGCCTGGCGCGAACGAATGCGGGGAGCTTTTAAGGTTGTCATCGCCAAGCAAACGTGGACAGCGCATTGGTAGTCTCGCATTCTGGTACCTCACCTGTTGATCGAATCATTCGCCAACGCTTCACCGATAGTCTCACATACAACTTCTCCCGAATTCATCACAGTACATGCACTTGTCGCCCAATCTCACCAACATGCAGTGAGTCGTGAACATGCTGAGATATGGCAACCGGTACGTGACCTGTTTGTTGATGTTCATGTTGCTTGCCATGGATGGCTTTTGACTAACGCGGTACCCCAGTCCGAATCTGTGTATGCGGTGACGAGGGTGTTGGCAAGAGCTCCATCATCACCTCGCTCGTCAAAGATGTCTTTGTCACGGCCAAAATCCAGCCTGTGCTCCCCCAGGTGACGCTGCCGCCTACGCTGGGCACGCCCGACAACGTCACCACCACCATCGTCGACACCTCGGCCCTGCCCCACGAACGACATGCTCTGCGCAAGGAGCTGCGCAAATCGAACGTCATCCTGCTCGTCTACTCGGACCACTACAGCTATGAGCGCGTCGCCCTGTTCTGGATGCCCTACTTCCGCTCTCTGGGCGTGAACGTGCCGGTCGTGCTGTGTGCCAACAAAGCGGATCTGGCATCGAATGGCACAACGTCACAGGTGGTGGCAGAGGAGATGCTGCCCGTCATGAACGAGTTCAAAGAGATCGACTCGTGCATACGGACGAGCGCAAAGGAGCACGCAAACATCAACGAGGTCTTCTTCCTCTGCCAGAAAGCCGTGACCCACCCAATCGCGCCGCTGTACGACTCGAAAGAGAACGCGCTCAAGCCTGCCGCCGTGTCTGCGCTGCAGCGCGTGTTCCACCTCTGCGACACCGATAAGGATGGATACTGGAACGACCAGGAGATACACGACTTCCAAATCAAGTGCTTCGAGAAGCCACTAGGCGAGGACGATCTGGCAAACATCAAGAAGTCGATGGAGAGGTTCGCACCGGGTGCTACTGGAGAGAAGGGAATGGACGAGAAGGGGTTTCTGTTATTGAACAAGATCTTTGCGGAGAAGGGTCGCCACGAGACAATATGGATCATCCTGCGCAAGTTCCACTACACCGATAGCCTCAGTCTGCAGGACGCATACCTACGGCCCAAGTTTGAGGTGGCGCAGTTTTCGTCTGCAGAGCTCAGTCCAGCTGGGTACCGCTTCTTCGTGGACCTGTTTCTGAAGTTCGACAAGGACAACGACGGTGGACTCAACGACCGAGAGCTCGCGAATCTGTTCACAACCACACCTGGCATTCCCGCATCTTGGACAGACTCGGCGTTTCCATCATGCACAGTACGCAATGAAGCTGGGCACATAACACTTCAAGGCTGGCTGGCGCAGTGGAGCATGACGACGTTTGAAGAGCCCAAGACGACGCTGGAGTATCTGGCCTACCTAGGATTCGAGAGCACGGACCGGAGCGGCACGACGAGTGCGTTGAAGCAGACCAAGGCGAGGAAGCGGAGGAACCGGCCTGCACGGGTGGAGCGCAACGTGTTTCTATGCTACGTGCTGGGCTCGAGCGGCAGTGGGAAGAGCGCACTGCTGTCGTCGTTTCTGCAACGACCGTTCACGCAGACGTACCACCCCACGATCAAACCTCGATCAGCTGTCAATAGCGTGGAACTCAAAGGCGGCAAGCAATGCTACCTGATTATGGAAGAGCTGGGAGAGCTCGAGCCGGCGATTCTCGAGAACCAAGCCAAGCTCGACGCCTGTGACTTGGTGTGCTACACGTACGACTCGTCTGACCCGGACAGCTTTGCGCACATTGTCGAGCTGCGGGAGAAGTACCCTCAGCTGGACCAACTGCCGGCCGTGTACACAGCGCTCAAGGCGGACCAGGACAAGACGATGCAGCGGTGCGAGCAGCAGCCTGACGAGTACACGAGCGGGCTGCGCATGGCTCCGCCGCTGCATGTCAGCGCGACGTGGAGCAGCATATCGGAGTTGTTTGTTCACGTAAGTCCAGGTGATGACGGTGGTGATGAGAGTGAGCTGACAGTGTGTAGCTGGCGGAGTGTGCGACGCATCCGTCGACGGCGTTTCCGAAGAACGAAGACGAGGGTGGGTACGATAATATGAACCTGTATCTGGCGCTGGGGGCGGTTACGTGTGTGGTGGCATCGGCGCTCATCATCTGGAAGCGGAACAGCGCGTCGTCGTCGTGAGGGTGGATATGAATCATGCACTTGGTTGACGACTTGATTGACGAAAGGAGGCGTCAGATAATGATGAAGAGTAACGTGCACTTGATTGACGACTTGATTGACGACTTGATTGACGACTTGATTGACGACTTGATTGGCGAAAAGGAGGATGTGAGGACGAGAAGCATGTCAGATGGTGCGACACAGCATGGTGGTCAGGTACACGGAGTCAGGGCACGAGCAGGGCGGCGAGCGTGGAGCTGCAGGGGTACGCGCTTCGGTTGGCTACATGGACCGTGTAGCGGATACGGCGGCGCTAGGACGTGTCTATTACGATTGCTGGGCATCAAGAGTGCGGGCGTAGACGAGAAACAGACGCAGCGCTACGACGGGACATGTGGTGGCCAGAGGCCGTGGTAGAGACGATGGCTGCACACGTGTCTGCGGGCGTGTAGAAGTAGGGTGTGTGCCATGCATGACGGTGTGTATTGTAGTCGGTGTACATGTAGTCTGTGTGTCGGCAATCTGTGTCTGTGTAGTGTCCGTGTGTGTGTAGAGAAGGAGGATGAGGTTAGGGGGCTCCGGGGCGGACAGTTCTGGCTAGTTTCCCTTCCACCATGGCGGCCACGGCCACGGCGGAGGGCTGCAGGCAGGGCTTGGACGTGTGTGGACCGCTCGCTCACGCATCCTCACCTCGTCCTGGGCCTCGTCCTCGTTCTCACCCTCTGCAACACCGCCCGCCAGCCATGGTGGCCCCTATCGAGCTATTCTTCCTCTGTCCACACTCGCATTCGCACCCTCGCCTGTGCCTGCGCCTGCGCCCGCACGCCGTCTAGCCACCCCCCATCGTATCCCTCGGCCGACCACCGACCACCGACCAACGACAACAGCTCGCACGCTGATGCCCTCCTCTGCTTGCACCCAGGCACCCAGGCACCCAGGAACATCCCCCGTGCCCGTGGCAGTCGGAGCGCCTCCGTCTCCGCATTCCTCGCGCAGCCAACATGGTGAGTGCCCTCCCGTGCAGCCACTGGGCGCGCAGCCAGTGGGCGTACAGCCAGCCGGGCGGTGAAACAGACGTCGGCCCTGCTGTCGTCGCAGCCTGACCCCCTTGCCGCGAGCTGCACGCTGCATGCCGCGGTCCTGCTGGGCTGTCTGTGTGAACGTCTGTCTTGCTGCTCGTCTGTCCGTGTATCCGTCCGTGTCTGTGTCTTGTCCGTGTCTGTCTGTCTGTCTGTCTGCCTGAGCCAAGCTGACGTCCCCTCTGGCACAAGCACACGCCGACGCCCAGGACCGCGCACGAGAGCTCGAACGCCTCTACCAGATGCGCCGCGGACACGTCCCGCACCTCTCCATCAGCGATGACAACCACCACGTCACAGAGGCCATAGGCGACCTCTACGGCGGCGACAGCGACGCCGACAGCCCCAAGCGCTCCTCGCGGCCCCTCAGCTTCCTGCCCGACGCCCTGACCGACAACATCCACGCCCCCTTCGATCCCTTCAACGCCCTGGCCCCGCCCGCAAAGTCGCCCCTACGTCCCCAGCTGCACCCTGACAGCGCCTCGACCCCGCCGTCTGCCTCGACCCTGCCGTCCGCCTCGACGACCCCAAAGGCCACCTCCACCTCCACCGCCCCCGGGCCGCGGCGGGCGCCGGCGCCCCTGGGCCGCGCGGGCGCGGCGGCCCCCCGCCCCGACCGCGGGGCG
>SAUA01000103.1:0-120158 GCA_004335185.1 Phoma sp. RAV-16-625
CGCCACCGCCATTTCGCAGACGGTCAATCTCTTCCTGCCTCTCCTGCCCTTTCTTCTGCGCCGACTCAAACTGCTCGCGTAGTTGCTTGATCTCGGTGTCCTGTTTGCTGTCCGTCTGCTTCTGTTTGTGCGCTTCTCTACGGTCATGTACACGTTCCCAGAGTCCCATGGACGCCGTGAAGGTGCCCACAAGCGTCGAGGCCAGCGTGGCGCAGATGAAGGTTTTCTGAAAACCGGGGTAAGCGTCGACCGTTGGTGGCATTATCTTAGGCAGCAAGTCTGCCCCGGCTTGGCCTTTACCTTTAGGTTCTTTTCTTCGATCCATGATGCGTAGTTCATGGCCACAGAGACTGTGGTGCTGAGTTACAACGGAAGATATATACGCGACGAGGTGGCGCGGGAAGAGTTGGGAATACCGACGGCGGGGTACCTGAGGATCAAAGGGGTATGTGCAAAAAGATGATGAAGACAACGCGCGCCTAGCAATAATGACTCGCACTTAAATGCACCTACACGCCAGGCGGTTACACTGACAAAACGTGGGATGCTGTGACTGGAGAAGAAAGAGGAAACTTGTGCAGTTCGCGACAGATGACGTTCACGCTCCTGCGCGCACGACCCTCGGTTGGTCCCATGATGAAGGATCGCCGCTGCGGGAAAAAGATGGCGTTTGATTGTTTGCTTACGCTGACCGCAACTTTGACCTAGAGATATGGATGTCCAAGGCTATATCACGATAATTACTCGCATACCCCGTATTATCTAATTCCCGAGGTCGTACAGGGTTGTCCCTGAAGTTGTATAGTGGTATCTAGATAGCCCTAGTCTCGTAGTTTACCCCTCTTCTACCCTTTATAGGTTTTCCTTGAACCCCTTCCGAGATAAGCCGCTGCGGATAGATAACTGACATAAGCGTCCCATGAGCACTGTCTGAATATCCGGAATATGTTGAATGTTCGAATTGGGATGGTCACAACTCTGCTTTCACCTCATCTGCTTGGCGGCTGGACAGCACATGTGGCGACGTCATGGTTTAGCTTCTTTGAGACTAGCGAAGCGGGTACGAGTTCGGTCGTGCCCAGCCTCCGCATATTCCCGCCTCTCACAGGTGCATTGTCCGATGGTCCACGATATTTGACGATGGAGAGGTTTCGGCAAGTCAACCGAAAGGACTGTTGGTCTGTTGAACGCAGTTCAAGCTCTTGATATTTCTGTAGGCTCTTAAGATCGATGGAACAGTGAAGGAACGAAGCCAAGGCGAAACAAGCTCAAAGCTGGCGCTGTTGCACGACAGTGTTGTCCTCATTACATGCATACCCAATGTCGTCAGCCTGCTTCACGGCAGCTTGACAGGTTGTATGTTCAACAAACAAACGTCTCCCACGTAGCAAATCGAGCCATTGACGGCCAATCGTCTTCATTAAGACCCATGGCGATAATCGTGGTAAACCTCCATGGCGAGTGGTGACTATAATGAATGGATGAGAATGATTGCTCCTAGATGGCGTACGACTTCCATTGCAGCTGTCGATCTCAAGTCGACACCTCTCCCCGCTCCAAATAATCAGCAATTGTGACAAGTCGAAACCTCTTGCTCGATCTGACGATCGTGAGGGGATCAATCACCATAAATTGGTCGACCACGTTGCACACAACATCTTAATCAGTTGAAGCCAGACCCCTGGGGAAGAATTGTGTAGTCACAGTCAGCCACAATAGCATCCTGGACCCTTGCATGAATGGTCTCAGGGTAACGCGGGGAAGCTTATTTTCTCAGTTTTCACAGAAGAGGCGCTCGCTCCAGGAAGGCTCCCACGTGCAGTGGTGCCAAAGAAGGGCAGAAGGGCAGAAGATTCAAGGGTGTACCAGTACGACACGTGCTGCCGTCTGCGGCCAATACCTACCTACTCCCTAGGTACCACATCCGACGGCCCAGATCCGTGTGCGGCGGCATCTGCAGCCCTACGAACATTCCATACTGCTCTTGCTGCTCTTGCATCTATCAACAGATATCAATGATACATCGTTGTTTAACAGAAGAGGGATGTCAGAAGTTTCAATTAACTTTCGATAGCTGTTGCTATTGCTGTTGCTAAACAATCGATCCATTTGTCTCTTGGGCTTAATCAGGCCCCCCAATATGCCGGTCAGTCGGACGTGGTGTGGAGCAGTACATGGTGTGCAAAAGACTCAGTGCGGTCAAATGACTGTGACAACTTGTGTTTACGAGTCTGGAGAATGAGTCGTAGAGCAGTAGTGAAAGCCTTGTATCCACGATACACACTACAAGTGTGGGTTGCAAAACCCAACAAAGAGATGCTCCAATACTATGGTTTTGCGACGACGGAGTAATAGCGAATAGTGGGGTAATGATGACGAATCGGATAGCGGAGGATCAACCCCACCATAGCCTCCATGTATCGGAGCTGTGGGAGAACCGTAGAGTCGTGTGATAAATTGTTAGTCACTGTAATCTTTGCTGTCCATTGTCTTGCTGCTGGTGTCTTGTTGTTGTTTTTCGTGGAAATCAACCGTCTTAGTGAGCTCTCGATCTGTCAGCGCAGCGCGTACACGCAGCAAGCTTTACACATCAAGCTCCATTATGGCAGACATCAAGAAACAAGGGCGAGGCATTCGCATCGCGATAGATGTAAGCACAGAGATCCTGCGTGAGTAACAAGCGCCAACTGACGGCTCAGCGCGGGGGCACCTTCACAGACTGCGTGGGCAACCCCGGGTCAGGCAAGATGGAGGACGACGTAATCATCAAGCTGCTGTCGGTCGACCCAGCCAACTACGACGATGCGCCGCTCGAAGGTATCCGCCGCCTACTTGAGCGCTTCACAGGCACCGAAATCCCGCGCGGGCAACCCCTCGACACAACCGAGATCGAGAGTATACGCATGGGCACCACGGTAGCCACCAACGCCCTGCTGGAGCGCAAGGGCGAGGCCATGGCCATGGTGGTGACGAAGGGCTTCAAGGACTGCCTGGAGATTGGCAACCAGAGTCGCCCCGACATCTTTGCTCTGGACATCCGGAAGCCGGAAGTGCTGTACAAACAAGTCGTGGAGATCGACGAGCGCGTGACGCTCGAGGACTATGCTGAAGACCCTGAGCGCAACAACACGGACGCCAAGAGCGTCGAAGAGGCAGGCGCAGACGCTGAGCTTGTCAAGGGTCTCTCGGGCGAGACGGTGCGCATATTGCAGCGGCCGCAGGAGGAGGTCATCAAGAAGCAGCTACAAGACGTCTACGACAGCGGCATCAGGAGCATAGCCGTGTGCTTGATGCACGGCTACACGTATCCTCACCACGAGGCGCTGGTCGGCAAGATCGCCCAAGACGTTGGCTTTGAGCACGTCAGTCTGAGTCACGCTCTGATGCCCATGATCAAGCTTGTTCCTAGAGCGACGTCAGCCTGCGCAGATGCTTACCTCACTCCTGCCATCCGTAAATACATTGACGGCTTCTCCAAGGGCTTTGAGGGTGGCCTAGGCTCAGAAAGCGTCAAACGTGAAGAGGGCGCAAAGGGTGCACGCTGCGAGTTCATGCAATCGGATGGCGGCCTCGTAGACGTCGACATCTTCTCTGGCCTAAAGGCTATCTTGTCTGGTCCTGCTGGTGGAGTCGTCGGCTATGCGCTGACTTCGTACGACCCAGAGACTAAGATCCCTGTCATCGGCTTCGACATGGGCGGCACGAGTACCGACGTGAGCAGATACGGCGCTGGACGCTACGATCACGTCTTCGAGACCACGACCGCCGGTGTCACCATCCAGTCACCCCAGCTTGATATCAATACTGTCGCGGCTGGCGGAGGCTCACGGCTGTTCTGGAAAAACGGCTTGTTCGTCGTTGGCCCCGAGTCTGCCAGTGCTCACCCAGGTCCTGCCTGTTACCGCAAGGGTGGGCCGCTGACCATCACTGATGCAAACTTATTCCTAGGCCGCTTACTGCCAGACTTCTTTCCCAAGATCTTTGGAAAGAACGAGGATGAGGGTCTCGACGCACAGGCAAGTGGGAAGCTGTTCCAGGAGCTGGCTGCACAGATCAACAAAGAAGTAGCCGGAGACAACAAGGACAAGGAGATGTCACTCGACGAAATCGCGAATGGATTCATCAAGATCGCCAACGAGACCATGACACGGCCGATTCGCAGTCTCACCGAAGCACGAGGGCACGACACCTCAAAACACAGACTGGCGACTTTTGGTGGAGCTGGTGGGCAGCATGCTGTCGCTATCGCCGAAGCGCTCGGCGTATCACAGATTCTCGTCCACAGGTACTCCTCGGTATTATCGGCGTATGGCATGGCCCTCGCAGACGTTGTAGACGAGAGACAAGAACCAGAGTCAAAGGTATGGTCGGACAAGGATGACGTTCGACAATACTTACAAAAGAAAATGGAAGACTTGAAATCAAAATCCAGGGCGGTCTTGGGCGCTCAGGGCTTTGATGAAAAGAATATCCAGTTCGAAGAATACCTCAACTTACGTTATCGTGGCACCGAATCCGCTCTCATGATAATCAAGCCCACTCAAGAGGAGGCTCAGAACGAGTACAACGGGGATGACTGGGCGTTTGGTCAGGCCTTCATCAAGCAGCATGAACAAGAGTTTGGTTTTACTCTCCCAGACCGTGACATCATCGTCGACGATGTACGCGCCCGAGGAATTGGAAAGACGTTCGAAGGCCTCGAGAAAACTGTTGATAAGCAACTCAAGGAGATCACGCCTAAGGACCTCTCCGACAACGAGAAGCGGTACGACACGCGCAAGGTCTTCTTTGAAGGTGGGCGACGAGAGACTTCTGTCTACAAGCTTGAAGATCTCGAGGTCGGTGACCGTATCAGAGGCCCCGCAATTATCGCAGATGGAACTCAGACCATTGTTGTAACTCCAGGCGCATCAGCACTGGTCATCCATACACACGTTGTGATCAACATCGGCGATAGCGATGGTAGCGAGAAGGAAATCAGCACAAAAGAAGTCGACCCAATCATGCTCAGCATCTTCGCCCACAGGTTCATGGCTATTGCAGAGCAAATGGGTCGCGCCTTACAGAAGACGAGTGTGTCCACAAACGTCAAAGAGCGCCTTGATTACTCTTGTGCACTGTTCGACGCTGAAGGCGGACTTGTGGCAAATGGTAAGATGTTCGAGAAGCAAGACCGAAGCTTTACTGACATCCTGCAGCACCTCACCTACCAGTACATCTCGGCAGCATGTCCACTTGCGTTCGAAAACAAGCCGCCATATGGAAAGGCAAGCTGAAGAAGGGCGACGTCCTTGCCTCAAATCATCCAATGTTTGGTGGTACCCATTTGCCAGACATCACCGTCATCACCCCAGCGTTCAGTGGCGATAAAATCATATTCTACGTCGCCGCTCGAGCCCATCACGCTGATATCGGTGGTATCCTACCCGGATCGATGCCCCCCTCGTCGAAAGAGCTATACCAGGAAGGCGCCGCGATCAAGAGCGAAAAAATCGTTTCCGAAGGACACTTCAATGAGAAGCGCATCATCGAGCTGCTCTCAGAAGAGCCCGCCCAGTACCCTGGTTGCTCTGGCACACGCTGTCTTAGCGACAACCTCAATGACCTGAAAGCTCAGATTGCTGCAAACCAAAAGGGCATCAACCTGATCAACACTCTGATGTCCGACTATGGCGAGCAGGTTGTCGAGTTCTACATGACAAGTATCCAGGCTAACGCTGAATCATCCGTACGACATCTTCTGAAAGAGGTTTACAAGCGATTTGAAGGCCAGGATCTATCCGCGGAAGAATTTATGGACGACGGCTCTCCAATCAGATTGAAAGTGACCATCGACCCTGAAAAGGGCGAAGCTGTCTTTGACTTTAGCGGTACCGGCCCGGAAGTCTACGGCAACATCAACGCTCCCGAAGCTGTCACTTATAGTGCGATCATCTATTGTCTGCGCTGCTTGATCAGCGAGAATATTCCCTTGAACCAAGGCTGCTTGAAACCAATCCACGTTCTCATCCCCAAGAAGTCTTTCTTGTCGCCATCCGAAAACGCAGCTGTCGTCGGAGGCAACGTTATGACCTCTCAGCGTGTCACAGACGTAGTCCTTAAAGCCTTCAAAGCCTGTGCCGCCTCTCAAGGAGATACGAACAACCTAACGTTCGGCTTCGGCGGCCTGTCGGATGGTGAAAACGGAGGGCCGCGCAAAGAGACTAAGGGTTTCGGCTACTATGAGACGATTGCTGGAGGCTCTGGCGCAGGACCGACCTGGAATGGTACGAATGGTGTTCACACACATATGACCAACACACGCATTACAGATTCCGAAGTCTTCGAACGACGTTACCCCGTCTTGTTACGCGAGTTCTCGCTGCGGCAAGGTAGTGCAGGAAAGGGCATGCACATCGGTGGCGAAGGAGTGATCAGGGATATTGAATTCCGCATCCCAGTGCAAGTTTCGATTCTCAGCGAACGACGAGTATACCATCCTTATGGCATGGAAGGAGGTGGCGAAGCCGCTTGTGGCCTGAACATCTGGGCGCGTAAAGTCAACAGGAAGAACATCGACAAGTACAGCGATTCTAAGAAACCGACGGAGGACAGTGCTGCGAAGACTGCCGGTCTTGACGAAGTCAAGAGCAAGGACGCTGATACAGAAGACGTCGAGTATAGGTTCGTGAACCTTGGCGCAAAGAACACGGCGAGCATGCAGCCCGGGGAGCGGATTATCATCCATACGCCGGGTGGTGGTGGATGGGGAGCAGAAGGGGAGAAGAGTCGGGTCGAGGACAAGAAGGATCCCAAGGCGGCCTGGAGGGGAGGTAGTCTGGCTGAGAGACAGGCGGCAGGGGAAGCATCTGCATAGATAGAGCTATGTATGAGAGTTTATATACTGAGAATCTACAACGCCAAACCTTAGACTACAATCGGGCATGTACTCATTCGATGCTGCTGATAGCTGCACACGACCCCGTTCTAGCTCTAGAATCAAGAAGTGAAGAACACATCATGAATTACCAACCTCACCATCTTGTTTCCTCAACTCCTTGAACTCCTCACTCCCATAGAAACCCAACATTTCCCTCCAAGTCCCCTCCCACTCCTCCTTCATCCACCCCCTCTCCGCCGCCCAAATCTTCTCATGCACAACCTTCAACCTCGCATGCTCTTCGTCATTCGGAAAAAACGCCCCATACTCTCTCTCCAACATACCCGGCGGATACGCCGAATTAATCCCAAACTGCCAGTTCAGAAACGCCTGCTCCGCCATCTTGACATCATACTTGTCGAACTTGAGGTAGTTCTGCAGCAGCCGCTGATGCTGTTTGGAGTTGGGCGTGAACACCATGCTGCCGACGTTGATATTGGCGTCGAAGATGGAGTACGGGTCCGCAGGAACACCGGCGAAGATGTAGGGTTCGCAGACTGGCTCGCCGCCGGGGAGAAAGTCGTCGAGTTGCATTTTGGACTTGATGCAGTTCCAGACTTTCTTCGCTTCGAACATGTCGTCGACGGGCGCGACGGGGAAGGCGTCGGCGTCGAGGAACAGAATGCGTGAAAACTCCGTCTCGTTCCACATGTGCAGCTTCGCGAAGAGGTCTTTCCAGCGCCCCGGCACGTCAGAATCTGGCGGGTTCCATGGTAGTGGGGCCAGCTCGCGCACGAGGGCGCCGGCGCCGGTGAGGAGGCGGCGCTGTGCGGGGGAGACAAAGTCGCCGACGAAGACGATGAAGGGGTGTTTTGATGTTTTTGAGCGCGGGGACCAGAGGATGCGGTAGATTAGGGAGTGGATAGCTAGGTAGTAGGGATCTTCGATGGAGGGGTTTCGAGATGCCATAAAGGTGGCATAGGCGTAGGATTTTTCGCCATCGGAATTGTAATTATGGGGTTTGTAGCCACTTAGACTGTTGAGAGTATCGACAGGTAGGTCAATATTGAGATCTTTTTGGAAGTCAATGCCAATTAGTGGTGGTGGAGTGCTGGAGCTCTCAGTTGTCGGCGGCGGTATGTCACCTGAGGCCGGTAAGTTCGGTACGTCTTTGGATGTCGGTATGTCTGATGTCGGCGGACTTTTCAAGAATGGATCGAGTCCAGGTCCGTCGCCCTCGTGGCTTGATTCTGGTTCGGGTAAGCCTTGGTCTTGCTGGTATATGGTGAAACTACGAAGTGCAATTTACCCGGCTCTGCATTTAGCGGCGAAAATCCATGCAGTGTGAAGAAATACACGAGTCCCAAAAGGAGGACGGTCGCTACGAGAAAGTGTCGCAGTCGCTTCATGATGTTGGGCAGCCGGCAGCCTTCGTGTGAGTATCAAACCTACTGAAGCTATGTGCGTGTGATGCACTCCACGGGAAGACCCTTGCACTACGCTCCGAAGTAGGGCCACGCTCGGTGAGGGTGTTGTTCAGGGATTGTGGGGTTGAGCTAGGGAGGGAAATGACCAAGGAGACAGAATGATCGGCGACATGTAAGGTCTAATCTTGCGATTTCCACGGTCGCAAGCAATACCCAGACCACTGCGGAAAGACTCCACGGGATTTAATCGTGATCACGACGTGTGAACACTGCTAGTGTACAGGAACGGGCCCAACTCCGACATGAGGCTTTTGCAGAGTCGATCGCCGCTAATGGTGTAAGGGCCCGTTACCCCGCATACAGAAGACCCATGTTCCGTCAATTCATGGGGACAGTAGCGCCGGAGCCAAGGCCCTATGCAGCAAACCAATAGATTCCTGCGTGAGCCGTCACTCGAAATATTGAGCAGCCTTGCCGTGGTGGTGCAGCGGCAGCCACCTCAACACTCCGAGGAACGTGTGGACACATGTGAAGGGCGGCACGCAAGCAATGCATAGAGGATAGCCATACAGGGGAGTTTTGGCTGAATTGCAATTGTGATAGGGATAATGATGTCATTGAACGTGAATAGAACTCGTCCGCTGTATGCAATTATCGCTTTGGTGAAAGGGCCTGTGGTGCCAGAGCTTGCTTGTAAAGCCAATTGGAAACTTTCACGCTTGGCTCGTCGAACAGCTTCGTCGCCATCTCCGCGACGTAAAGCGTAACCGGCAGGTTGATGAGCTGCACTGCCCAAAATGCCAGCTCGAAGCCCATGGGTCCGTTCATGGCCATTGGAAAGATGCCGACCCATTGGGGAATGTTCTTATGCCCGTTCTTCTGAAACCCCACGGCGGCGTACAATCGATCGGCCAGAACATAGATAACAATGCCGTGAACCAGATAAAGAGCGAAAGAGACGCGACCAAGATACTGACAGAAACGCGTCTCGAAAAAGCGCTTGAGCCATGGCAGTCGAGGAATAGACGCGACAGTGAGAATGGCAGCCCAAGTGAGATAAAACCACTTCACATCCCAGACAGCCTGTGGCCTCAGTTTGTAAAGCCACCTCCAGCCTGGCGAGGAAGCAAGCAAGTCGCGGTTCCCGTCGGGACTTTCACAGGAGGGTACACCACCAAGGTACATGGCGATGAGGAACAGGTGAAAGAAAATGAACTCCTTGAACCCTTCAAGCTTTGCGAGGAAACGCGGTTCTTCATCGTCAAGGGCCAATAGATCGAGATCACATAACAGCATGCCACCCATAAATAGGGCGCCATACCAGCCGTCAACGACATACAGGAAATAGAAGATTAGTGCTACTTCACACCACAGTCTGGCGTTCCTGGTGCACCTGGAAAGGGCAGATATGACTGTGTATACAATGATCGAACCTTTGAATTCTGTATGCACTGTTAATCAACGCGTTTCATAAGAAAGGCCGCGAACGTACCGATAGGAATCGACCACAGATGGCCGTTGTAGTTATCTGTAAACTCGACGTTCTCTCCAGTTAGGAACACGAAACTGTAGTTCTTGAAAGAATAGTACCACGTCTTGAACTCTTCGCCCCATGAGCTCCTGCGTTCGCCGAAGTCGACCCAAACGCCGGTCCAGTGTCGAATCATCATCCATGAGATGGTGAACCCTATTACCGGAAGGTAGAGTCGTAGCCACCGACGGAAAAGCGCAGAACCAACGCTATCAGCCGACACCATGTGTTGGCTTTTCTGAATCAACCCCAAAGATTTGACGGAGAGGACGTAGCCGGAAATGACGAAGAAGATAGCGACCGCGAAGTGCCCACCGGAAAAGAAATGTCGGATGAAAGGTAGGGCTGCGAAGTAATGGCGGCCTCCATGACCAAAGGAATTTTCAAAAACCGAGTTTCCATGGATATCGTGTGACCATAGCTGGTTGTGATGGAGGTATACTACGAATGCAGCGAAGCCTCGTAGTCCATCAAGCCAGGCTGTACGTCGTAACGGCTTCTTTGGATTGCCTGGCCGTATGGAGAGAAATTCTGGGCGAACAACATCAAGACTCCATCGAGTGGCTCGTAGTGGTCTCCAGCTTGCGCTGTCTAGTTTAACGTCCTCTAAACGGTCCAGCGGTCCTTCGATTTTTGTTGGCATCGTTGAAAGTTGTCTTGTTCGTCTGTAGAGTTTGCTTCCAAGGAGAGCGTCACCAGAGGAAGTCAAGGCATAGCGTTCTTCAAGATTTGTGTATGCTCATCCTGCTCGAAGCGGCGCACCCGGCTAGCGCATTCATAGCGCTAGACAATTTGGGAACCTCAATGCGACAAACCCTGGTGTGCCAGCGCGAGCAACGGATTAGCCCTGTCCAATCGTTTGTGCAGTCAGTGACCGACTCCGATGTATTGCAGAAACGCCAATTAAAGGAAGTGAAAAACATTGCTGGCCAATGATCGCTGAGACAAGCTCCAAGCCGAGGTGCCGAGGAGAACACATGTTGTGTACTTGTGAATGTCAAATCCGCGTGATGCGGGGAACAAGCTAACGTCTAGCCCACACTAACCGCAAGACTTGGATGAACGTTGCTGGTGATGACGAACGACTGGTCAGGTACAGGATCGCTGCAAATGCGTGCCCGGTCACACCCCAAAGCGTGCAGACAAGCCGCTGCACGTACAGGGTTCAACTACACAAGCTTTAGCTTGCTAGCCTTGGTTGTTTTAGACCAATGAGCAAAGGAAGGAATGCTACCCTATTAGCTTATGATCATAGCCTGCCAGGAGAGAGTGCGTACCAAGTCTGCATGCTTGTCCGGCCTCGGGAACTCGTTAGATTTCGGGGCCAAGAGACGCGGAGCAACAAGGGTCGTGTGGCAGGGAGCTCTTTAATGACGGGCGAGAGGCGTGGATCCTGTGAATTTGTGATTAACCTCAGCATGCGCACTCGACCATCGCGTCCGCCTCCACTCAAGCTCTACCTTGACACCAAGATGCCCGCGCACTCTCCGATTGCCTCCCATTTCCGGAGCCGGTTCACTACTCAAGTCAGAAGAGTGTTACCTGCGTATCTCCTCGTCATATTCTTGATCTTGTTCTTCACCAACTCATATTTCTTCACCGCCCCCATCCGCGCTGCACATCACTACAGGCGCGAGAGAAAGTATCAGCAACCGCTGCAGAGCGGGGATAGCCTCATTCCCCGGAAGATTTGGCAAACTTGGAAGACCGGTCCTCTTGCTTTCGAGCAACGTGACTCGGACTCAGCGAAGACATGGCCAGCAAAGAATCCAAGTTACCGTTACGAGGTCTTGACAGACGACAATGCCTTGGCATATGTCGAATGGCATTATGGTGACCACGGTTTCAATCGCCCCGACATTGTAGCCCTGTACCGTGAACTGGGTATCACTATCATCAAGGCCGATCTGCTCCGCTATCTTGTCATGTATGCCGAAGGAGGAGTATACGCCGATATCGATGTTGAGTGTCTTCGACCTGTCGAGAGGTTCATCCCTGACAGGTATAATGAGAACGACATCGATATGATCATCGGCGTGGAGATCGACGAGCCCGCGTTCGCTGGACACCCAGTATTGGGCTCCAAGTGCAAATCGTTTTGTCAATGGACCTTTGCAGCCAAGCCACGGCTGCCAGTCATGATGCGCTTGATCGAGAACATCCAGGAGTGGCTTCACGATCTATCAAGGGCAAAAGGCGTTCCTATCGCGCAGCTTGAGCTCGATTTCAACGAAGTCATCAGTGGTACGGGGCCCTCTGCCTTCACCAAGGCGGTACTCGAGCAGATGACAGCGCAGAACCACGGAAAGACAGTTACATGGGATCCTTTCCACAACCTGGCAGAGTCCAGACTTCAGAATAGAATCTTGGTCCTCAACGTGGAGGCCTTCGCTGCCGGACAAGGTCACTCCGACTCTGGTAACCATGATTCGCGAGGTGCACTGGTCAAACACCATTACCACGCTTCAGGCTGGCCGTCTCGGCATCCGCGTCACAGTCATGCCATGTACGGCGAGGTCGAACACTGCAATTGGAATCCGCAGTGTGTCGCGGAATGGGTCAGTCATCTATCTCCCCCTCTTGTGAGTTCTGCGCTAATTTCACGTAGGACAAGAATGTTGCGGAATGGGACACGCTCGACAAGGAAGAACAAGAGAAGCGACTGGCAAGCAAGCCGCCATCACCACCTGCCTAGAACGGTATGCAGATCCTCCGCCTACCTACCAGCAACGTTATTCAGAACGTCTGAAGCGAGAGGAGGCTTCAGGCAGGCTGCGAAGCACATGCCGACATTGGACCAGCTGTTGCAACGTCGACAAGCTGCCGACACAACTTGGTTTGGGCTGAGCCAGGCAGCTGCAGAAGCGCGGTGATCGAGAAGATCTAGCTCTCGGGACCGAAGGATAGAACAGTGGATGATGTCAATGAGGCGTTTTGGCGTTGAGCGAGGAGAGCCGCGCATGATCGTTATACCCTTTCAGAGCATACGCTGGCGCATATTAATCATACGAATTGTACTTCCGTCTTAAAGATTGATTGAGGGAAGTGATACGCTTAGCCTGTGATGTCAATGTTGATAACGACTGCACAGATGGGGACCGGAACCGTGCACGACCAGCAGTCTAGCTTACCTAAGCACCGAAAGCAGACCGTGTCACTCAGTCAACGTCTGTCCCTATCGCTGCTATCGCACTCATCTCGGCGTCCACTCTTCTCCACGGCTTAGAATTATTTGGCTTAACGTCTTTGGTGCTCGGTCACAACCACTCCACATATGACACCTACTGTGTAGATCAGCAACCTCTTTCAACACTTCTCTGGTGGCCGATGCTCGACATTACCCTTTATTACTTTTTCGTTTCATTCTGTACTACAGATCGCTCATCATGAGGGTCTCAGTAGCCTCAGTTCTCACATCCTACTTTGGTAAGCAAGATGGTGACGGTCGAAAGCAAGTGCTTAGGCAACAAGTCAATCGCAGGATTCCATGGTGTATCATAGCATCCATTACGGTGCAAGTCAGAAAATGGGCAGAGCATGCATGACATCTTCGGAGTACCACTTTGGTTGGGCTGTCATCCCTTGTGATGTTGATTCCTGATCGGTTGTGCCCAGTGCCCAGCCCCCAGCGCCCAGATAGTTTGCGAATGCGAGTGCGGAGTGCGAGTGCGACTGAATGCACCCTAGTCCCTAGTGTCCGTCTGGCTAATTATATAACCTGTACTTCCATGTTCACAAGTTGAACATCCGTTCAACTCTGGCCATCGTTTGTCATTTCACGCGATCATCATGACTGGCGCCATACAAGTTGTTGTCACGAAGGTCTCCGCCTGGAACTTGTTCTCGGCACGCGGTGCCGGAATTCTTTTAGGTGTCTTTCTGACCTTCCAGATTGTTCAAAGTATCGCGCATGTACTCTACAATGTCTACTTTCACCCTCTCAGCAAATATCCTGGACCAAAGTTATGGGCAGCTTTCGATGTGGCGAGAACGATCGGGCGCATGGGAGGATACATCGATTTTCAAATTGCCGAACAGCACCGTAAACATGGCGAGGTCGTACGAATTGGAGTCAACGAGCTCTCATTCATAAGCCCGAGTGCATGGAAAGATATCTATGGACACGGCCATGCAGAACTTCCAAAGTACTTTCCGCCGAATGCCGTCAACCCGAATCAGATCATCGCAGCAAACTCCAGCAACCACTTTCGAATGCGTCGTGCGATGTTACCAGCTTTTTCCGAGAAAGCCCTTGTCCAGCAAGAGCGTTTGATCCGTGTTTATGTCGATCTTCTGGTCCAGCGTCTTTCCGACTGCGCGCAGGCGGGTCGACCAGCTGATATGGCACGCTGGTACAACCTCACCACCTTCGATCTCATTGCAGATCTATGTTTCGGGAAGTCCCTTGGAGGTTTGGAGACGGGGACCTCAAATACTTGGATTGAGAAGATCGAGAAGATGCTGAAAATCATGCCAGTGCTGATGCTGGTCACAAGCTTTCCACTCTTAATGACAGTGTTCAATCTGATTCTCGGCAAGAGGATGCAACAATCGCGGAAAGAACATCAAGACTATGCCGCCTCACTCGCCATGGCCCGAATTCAGGGCAAAGAACAAGCCGATCGTGGAGATTTTATGGATTTCATTCTTCGTTCCCGTGGCGAGTCACATGAACTTACTGACGAGGAACTGGTCCACAACGCAGACCTGTTCATGGTCGCAGGCTCGGAGACCACGGCGACAGTTCTATTAGGCGTCACATACTACCTTCTGAAGACCCCATATGCCTACACACGCGTGACAAATGAAGTACGCGCCGCATTCCAGCATACAGAGGATATCACCTTCAGAGAAGCAAACACGCGACTGCCGTATATGTTAGCTTGTCTGAACGAGGCAATGCGCATTTTCCCTTCAATTCCGTTGGTTTTGTTGCGAGTAACAAAAGATGGGCCACCAACTCCCGTTGCCGGCCACTCGATACCTCCTGCGGCAAGTCTCACGTACAAATGTAGCGCGTATGTGTGCTGATGAATATAGACCCGTGTTGGCGTTCACCAGCTGTCGGCATACCACTCGCCACTCAATTTTCACGATCCACAAGCATTCCGCCCAGAACGGTGGCTACCAGAGGTCTACAACGATCCTTCCTCACCCTTCCACAATGACCGAAGAGACGTACACAAACCTTTTTCCTTCGGACCTCGCGACTGCATCGGCCGTAATCTTGCCTTCCATGAGATGCGTCTGATTCTCGCTTTGATCCTCTGGAATTTCGATTTATCACTTGAAAAGGGCATGGAACAGTGGCATGTACAGAAGATTTTCGGACTTTGGCAGAAACCGCCGCTTAGGGTGAATGTCAAGCAACGGAAGCCAATTTAAGATGATGCAAAGCGTATGGGAGAAGGAAATAAGAGAAAGATGTAATATGTGCTGCTACAGCAACTGATATATAAAATGATGTTCTCTCTCAATCATGAATCTTGCTGTCCGCTATGATGTGCGGCTTTGATGTACGTCTTCGTCTCCATCCTAAATTAACTCTTCTCCGTCTGCATGGGCGCATATATGCGCGACAAGCCAGGAGGACATTGGATGATATTGGCCGGCAGTTGCCAACACTGAGCGGAGTCAGCACTACTTTAAGAATGGCAAGAATACAGGTTCGGCGTCTGGAAACATCACTCAGATGTTGGCAGAAAAACTATGAGCCGACCACGCCTGTTGTACATTCTCGACCACAATGAGACAGAATGTCAGAGGGTTCTACGTGATAGTCTGACAAATGAACATGCGCAAAAATGATCCACTATCAAGCGAAAGCGGCCATAAGGTATGTGAATCGAAGGCTAGCCATGCTATTAGAGCCTCATAGTATTCGACGAGCTGCAAGCGGCTGAAATGGAAAGCGATAGACCGTTGCTGGCTATGGGGTATAGAGACGGTACGATAACTTGTATGATATACCAGTACAACGGAGGTGAGGTGCTTTTGGTACACCAAGTTGTTTGAAAATTAGCAGCTCAAAGCGGCAGCAAAGGTTACAGCCAGTACGAAGGTAAGAGATGCAGCAAGAGTAGCTGCAGCACCGGTATGCTCAACGATGCTACCAGAAGCTGCTGCAGGGCTTCCGCTCGTGGTTGCACTGGGACCCAAGGAGCCATCGCCGGTACCGTTGATCGTACCAGCTGTTGAATTGAAGGTTGGCCAAAGCAATGCCTGCACGGCCTGCAGCGCGCCGAGGGCCTCACCGAGGTTACCGTTGGCCGCAGTGGCTTGCTTCCCAGTACCCTTGCTTGAGTTCGACCAGGTAAATCCGCATGCGACGCTACCACCACTGCTTTCGCAGTTGTTGGCCGCACCTTTGGCAGAAGCCACCAAAATCGTGTGGATAGAGTCTGCGACGATAGGGGCGGCTCGCGCCGCACGACCGTACGAGCGCGTGGCAATGCCCTTGAAAGCCCGCTGGTCAACGTCGCACTTGCCATTGTTCTCGCACGCAACTTCTACAAGTGCATCATCGTCGCCTGTGAAGATGGTAGATCCATTCACAAACTCAGTAACAATCTTCGTCCAGTCCTGAGAGGCATTCGACTGTTGTGGGTTATTAGCAAAGCCATTGAAACGTTCATCAAGGCGATACTTACGACGTGGTACATCAGCGCAGCGCCTTCTGTAAAAATCGCGTGATTCGCTGTCCACTGGATGTGATTGATGCTTGTACAATTTTGCGTGTCGTCCGTACCATCGAACACTTGCTGAGAGTCAGAAACGAGACCGACGTCGGTGGTCCACGTGTAGACCTTGTTTGCCCAATCTGCATATGTAGCGTTTCCAGTCAAGTCCGCGAGACGTGCAGCTAGAAGGAACAACTGGCCATTGGACCAGCTGTTCTTGTAGTTGTACCCGTTGTTGAAGGAGAAGATTTGCCACTTGAGGCCCCCATCGCAGCTGTCAGCATCCCAGCGCGCCGCCTGGGTGTCGAACACATTCTTGGCGAAGTCTAGCCAGCTGCCTGATGCAGGTGCAGGTAGTTGCGCTTCATACGCCGACAAAGAAGCAAGACCCCAGGAACTTTGATCATCGTTTCCAAGTGTCGCGGTCTGGTTGACTGGCATGAAAGCATCGAGATCACCAAGCTGATGTTGGAGTGCCTGTGAAATGCGGGAGTTGTACTCAGAATCGTTGGTGAGGCCGTAATACTCGATCAGTGCGTTGAAGGCCAGGCCGGACTCCCACCAATAGTAAGGGTCCGGGAAGAGGCCAGGGATAAGGTCATTTTTTAGGGTCTCATCGTAGAATTGAACTACACTGCTGGCGAGTGTCTTCGCTACAGATTTGATTGAGTCTAAGATCTCTTTGTCAGCGCATGATACAGTGGCGGCTTTTTGGAAGAGACCGACCCTGGCTGCGTACGTCCAGATCAACAGCTGCTGCGTGGCTAGTGAAGAGTGAGATAACGAGTGAGAGGATGCTTGAGCGTGCCAACATGTTGGAATACAAATTACTGGACTACTAAGAAAGGAAAGAGAGTGACGGTTTCCCCAGCGCAAAACTGGGGCCGTAGGTGCTTTCAAAGGTCCGGGTTTGGGGCTCAGTGTGGCAAAGCTTTGCCGGCTATCGTTCGCCAACCAATCAAATGGCGACGTAAGATGACAGCGTAGGACGCCTTAAGGCTGGTTTCTAATTCGAGACCAGTACGAGCTAGGCAATAAGTAAGGGGCTTGGTATCCTCTACAAACCCATTCATCGACTTGATTTAGGACTGGGCATCAGTTTCGCTACGAGGGCTTCTGCTATGTCGTGTGCGAAGCCTGCATCGTTCACAGCCCTACTATCTTCGACAACTGCAATCTCGCTGTCTGCAAGTCCGTCCTTGATAACCTGAAATAACGCCGCATCCGCCTTCTCATCTGCGAAAGGCCCACCTGGGATTGCCATCATGCTAATTCCACCCTTCGGCAACCATACCTGGACAGCATTTGGATCTCTTGCACATGACTTCAGCTTTGACACAATGAACTTGCCTGCTTGAGAGGCTTCTTCCTTGGAGGTTCGCATAAGGGTTACGACTGGATTGTGTTCGAACAATTTTCGATCTTTATAGCGCTCAGGTACGGTGTCCAAGGGGCCGAAGTTTGATATGTCCGTAGCACCCACACATATGATATTGGGTATGCCCGCTGCAGCAGCAGCCTCAAGGCGGTTCGGTCCAGCGCTCATAACGCCACCAGTAAGGTGATCGCATATCTCAGTCGTTGTCAGATCAAGCACAGCATCGATTCGGCCTTCTTGGATCAGTCGTTCCATGGCTTTCCCACCATGACCAGTCGCATGGAACACAAACGTCTCGATATCATACGTGGACTCGAGATGTTCTCGGATGACGTCAACCGCAGGTGTGGTGACTCCGAACATTGTAATTCCCACCCGTTTCTTATCAGTGGTCTCTGCTTGCCAACCTCTTGTAGCGAGCCCAAGGGCCATAGCGGCTATTGCTGCTCCAGCATTGCTGAGGATGTTCCTTAACACTCCATTCAAGCCTGCAACGTCCACGACGGAGTACATAAGTGTTATGTCTGTCTCGCCAACTATGTGTCCTGTGTCTCCGCTTGCGATTGTCGAAACGATAAGCTTTGGAAATCCGACTGGCAGCGCGTCTCTCATCACTGCGGCCGCTATTGAGGTGCCTCCTGAGCCTCCTGCAGCAACAATGCCCTGGATGAACCTCTCATCGTACAAGGACTTCACTGCCTTTGTCGCGCATTTAGCCATTGTTTTGACCACTTCCCCTCGCTCTTTCTCGGAAATATCTTCGCCATCGCCATATCTTCTCAACAGGTCCGTTTGTGCGATCGTTATAGATTCGTGGAGAGTTGGCGATCGCCCTACATCCACAAGCATGACTTCGACTTTGGCCTCACGTATGACATTGCGTAGGAAGAGAAGCTCATCAAGTTTGGTGTCACACGTTCCGAGGAGCACAACGCGAGCCATTTTGTAGGAACTACACATTCGTTGAGTTGTGAGAGTGATTGACAGAATGGTGAAGCGGAAAAGCAGAGCGTGCTTCTCGTTCCCCACGTCACGTGTGACGTCATTCGGCGGCGCGTTCTTCTCGTTGCGACCGATGGCGATTCCACAACATCACATTGCCAGGATGGTGCCGCCAAACAATCGAGAAGAAATCCTTGTCGGGCTCCGCAAGTCAATTGACGATGGCCAGATCATCGTGGGCGCAGGCGCTGGCATTGGTCTCAGCGCGAAGTTCATCGAGCAGGGCGGCGGTGATCTAATCATCATCTACAATAGCGGACGATACCGAATGGCTGGACGAGGCTCACTTGCTGGTCTCATGCCTTATGGTAATGCAAACGATGTCGTGCTTGAAATGGTAAGTATTGACTTCCTACTTTGAGCTAGGATCAAGACTGTTATCAGGACTAAAGCCTCACTAGGGGAACACCGCGCTAACAATATGATCGTAGGCTGGTGAGGTTCTTCCAATAGTTCAGAAAACGCCGGTACTGGCAGGAATATGCGCAACCGACCCCTTCCGTTCAATGGACAAGTTTCTGGTGCAACTCAAAGATCTTGGTTTCGCAGGTGTTCAGAACTTTCCTACAGTTGGCCTGATTGATGGAACGTTTCGGCAAAACCTCGAGGAAACAGGTATGAGTTACGACGCAGAGGTCGAAGTCATCCGAGAAGCCCATCGACTGGATCTTCTAACTACGCCATACGTATTCAACGTCGAGGAAGCCAAGAAGATGGCAGATGCAGGTGCAGACATCTTAGTGGCCCACATGGGCCTCACGACATCTGGTAGCATCGGTGCGACGAGCGGAAAGAGCTTGGATGATTGCGTGAAACTGATCCAGGCAATCAGGGACGCTGCAGCGGAGATCAAAGAAGACGTCATTGTTTTGTGCCATGGAGGTCCTATCGCGAGACCGGAAGACGCTGAATATGTCATCAGCAGAACGAGGGGAGTGCATGGCTTCTACGGCGCAAGCTCGATGGAGAGGCTACCGGTCGAGGAGGCAATCACGAACATCACAAAGACGTTCAAGAATCTCAAACCCAGCTCGCTAACGTGAATGACGAGAAAGTTTGGGGAATCTGCTGCTTGGTGCTGTTACCATGGTTCTGTTGAGTCGAGAAGACTACGATCAGTACGCAAAGAGCTTAAGGACATTGAAGTGTTTTGTTTGCAAACCATTACTCGACGCTTACTAAGACGAATGTATCGTTGTTAGTTGTATCGATTTGAGATGGATCGTCTCTATAAAGTGCCACTGCCTCAGACTGATAAGGGACATGCTTTCTAGTTTAAACAGGCAAGAGGCCTTGCTTGCAGTGATGCAGTAATGATACATATATCCGATCATCGCGAGTTGCGCTCCTAGAAGATAGTAGCACGACTTCTATTTATTGAGACTACATCACCTGTTGATTGATGCGCACACGACTCTAGCAGAGCAGCCATGCGCACGACGAGTGTCCTCCATGCCAATCTAGCTGTTTTATACAACCTCTGATGGAATAGAGTGTCAAGAAAGCGCATCGCGGTAGTCTACTTACGTGAGCTTGTGGGGCCTTGTAATTTCTTACTCCAAATAAACATAGGACCCTTATTTGCGAATCTTTAGTTCGTAAAAATTTCACAGAATGAACTATGCTGCACGGAGCTGGCTGGGTGAAAAACGTGTAAGCGCAGCTAACAGCAATATTCATACTCTTCTTAGTGTAAATTTCAAGAGATTCCAGGCACATTCATCATGCCGCAAACAGACAAGCTGCGGAAGACATGAAATCTAGCATGATGTGAAAGATGAGCTGCCAGATAGCAACATCGTCGGCCACAATGGATCGCAATCGATGCCATAGATTTGATTGCACTCATCCTGGTTGTATGTAATCGCACTGCACTGTATCGGATGGGTTGTGCAGTGCTCAGAGGCACCATGTAATCTAGTTTGCGGCGTTCTACAAGTACAACAATCGTGGATCCGGATTTGTCGTCTGCAACAGCAATTGAGCAAGCTGAAAGTCTTTGACATCTGTGTCCTAGATAACAAGCTCATTTCTAATTAATCCAAAGTCCTTTGTCTGCATCTCACCTCCGCCGGTTATAGCACCTTCACTCACGTCAATTGACGAAATCTGATCACTTACTTCATTCGCAGTAGCTGAGAAAGTTTCGCCACTTTCTCAAGATTTTATCCTCGTGTCATCTCCCGCATTTAATACGTTCGTGCGGGTACGTCAAATGGGACATCTGCATGCTGCTGCGATAGACTGTGATTGTTAGTCACCAATAGCCTTGACCCATGGAGAGGCACAGTTGCTCGTCACCTGGACAGTACCTCCAATATTTTGGGTAGGCGACATCGAGGACCTTACTCCGCAGCGGTATAGCAGACTATCATGATTCATGGACGTTCCAGTGACATCTTGAGGACTCAGTTTTCGATAAAGATCAATGGATGTCGCACCAGCCCGGTTCCCAACCGTAGCACCAACCACTATACTGTTGATCATGTATATAGCGTACATGAACCCCACTAAATTCCAGTCCGGAGTGGTCGCCGAACAACGTGAGGGGCTCGCTTATCTGCAAGCTGGGAAATGAAACTTGGATCGAGCGGAAGAACACCAGCCCACTTTTAGCGCTTCCATTTGCCTCCACATGATGTTCCGATCAAGCCATTACTCACGCGAAACGCTGGACAACGGACAGGCACTGCAAAAATGGGAACTACTTGAAGACCATGTATATGCGGGTGGGCACACCCGATGGGTCGTCAAGCTTCTGCCCAGAATTCTTTTGGCATCTTGCCCATGAGTGTGAACCGAGATATTTCACAATGGGTGACACGGCGATGAATGATTACATGCCAATCATCATTGAGATGATGCGAAACCCACCCGATCCTAAGGTGCCACTGCCGTTAGTCAACCATCTCGGTGTCGCTATTGGGGTTACTGTCCCATTCCTGGTATGTTCACAGACTATCACTTGCAGGGGCGAGCGTGGCCTTACAATCACAGGTGTTGAGCTCCATTGCAGTAGGCCTCCGACTGCACACGCGACTGTGCATTGTTCGCCAACCAGGCTGGGATGACGCTTTTGTCACGATGGCAGCTATACTCAATGTTATCGGTCAAATAACATTCTTAGGGGGTACAGAACATCTCAACAAGCAGGGTGCAGATACAAAGCTAATAGTGGACTAGGTGTCAAGAATGGAATTGGCCAACATCTGATCTACATTCTTGGTATATTACCAAGGACCATGAAGTGGTTCTACGTTGCGAATGCCGCCTACACTTCAACCACCGTCTTCATCAAGCTTTCCTTGCTCTGTCAATACCTCCGACTATTCCGGAAGAACTACCGTCGCGTCATCACTCTTACACTCCTCGTAGTAGTGATTCTCTGGGGCGGATCGTTCATGTTCATGGCATGGTTCCCCTGCTTTCCTATCTCTGGGTTCTGGAACAAGACCATGAGCCCACCGGCGAAATGCTATGCGTTCGGCTACCGCACAGCAGTGGAGGCAAAGTCCACTCTGCTCGGGTTCGCTGGTTCTAATATGTTCCTTGACTTACTTATCTTTCTTGTACCGCTTACGGAGTACTTTGAACCGAACTTGAAGAGAAAGCAAGTACTAGCGATGACCGGCCTTTTTGCCGTGGGACTCATGTAAGTATGATCGGTTATATTGTTCACGCGGGGAAAGTTCGCTGACCCCCTAAAGCGTTGTGTTGATGGCTGTCCTCCGCCTCTGGAGTGGCCTCAAGTACAACAACCGTGGCGTCATTATGTACGACTACACTTTCTGGTTACCCGAAGTCCTTGTGTTCTCCTGTCTCGAAGTAGATTTTGCCATCATATGCGCTTCTATGCCAATCTTTTGGCCGACCGTTAAGACGGCGTTGAGTCAGATAATGGTCACAAGGGAAGTCATTGTAACCAGCGAGCCGCGGTCTGTCGATGCAGACAAAGATGACCTCGAGATGAATGTCGAGAGAACGACATCGCTAAAGAGCTACGAAAGCACAGAGGGTTTGGTTAACGGGGAGAACATGGCAGGCAAAACGTTCTACCTTGACCCTCATCCGAGGCCCATGGCGTTGAGAATCCTTCCTCTGGAAGAGACGGCACGCATGTCGTGGGGCGGCACGATTTTGGGAAATCAGCAATTTCAGCACGACTTTCTAAAGATACAGAAAGGTGCATCATAGTAAGTTGATAGCTCCGGAATACCATCCGCACATGCCGTCTTTTTATTGCTAGTGTGCTGTGAATAGTTGAGGCGCTTTTTTCGTTTCTTTGGGTTCGGTCATCTGAACATATGTTTCTTTTGCCTTGTTCAACTACAACATACTGAGAGCAGCATCCCAACTGCAAAATGTGACGGTGATTATTTTACGTTATCTACAAGGCCTGTTGCAACCCTTGAAAGCCTTCGAAGCTAGTAGAGATTCTATAAGGAACTCTGAGGCGACGAGCGTCTCACACGCTAGGGAACGATAGGCTCTGAATTCTAGCTCAAGACCAATGTACATTCAATGCAACGCTAGTAACTTCTATCATCAGTTGAGAACCCTACCAACTTTCTACAATGCCACTCTCGATAGATCTAGCCCGCTCTGTTCTAGTTACGTGGCGGCCTCTGTCCATAGACTAGTGATCTAAAGCACGTATCAGCTCAAAGATCTTCGATCTTGGTAAGGGTACTTACACCTCTTGATATGCATGAATCTTGCGATCCTTCAGCGCAGTCCGCATCTTGGCCAAATATATCTGCACTTCTTCAATGCTCCATTTCAGTACCGTCGTCAGCAGATAAAGGCTCCATCCCTCGATGCCCTGATCCCAGTGAATCTTATTGTATTGGCCCACCTCTTTGAAGCGCTTATCTGCTGCCCAACCACCAATTGGCAGCTTCCAACGGTGCTCAACAACATTCACAAAGCCAGCGGCTTCCATGTTGCCTTTGGCTTCGTCCACAACGCGTAGTGTCTTACCGAACTTGTCACCGAGTAGGAGGGATGTCTTGCCCCATTGCTCGAAGATGGAGTCAGGTTTCACAGAACCATCGTCAGACTTTGGGACGACGCTCATCTCAAGTTGTTCGAAGTAAGCACCGGGCTGGAGGTGGCTGCAAGTCTTAGCATGTTGTGATATAAAGGTCATGTGTGTGCCTATACTCTAGAACCTCTTTGTAAAAGGCTGGCCAGTCGGCAACGCAACCATACAAAGACCTTGCATGAATGAAATCAAAACTATCTTTTCGAAACACCCAAGGCTCGGTAAAGTCATCAACTTCGAAGCGGAGATTTGGAGGTATCAACGACGGCTGAGTGGGACTCAGATCCGTCCCAAGAACCTGGACCTATTAGACTGAGGCTTTGCAACATTTAGCCGTGTTACACTTACCTCAGCTGATGGATACTTGTCTGCAAAGTCACTAGACTTCTGTTAACTGTTTGTGCACCATTCTGGTCCAAGTGAAAGACTGACATAGCCCATATTCCTGTACCAGTACCCAAATCCAGTACACGCTAGAGAAAAGAGCATGGTCAGTACAGTCATAATCCGTTTCTTCGACATGCCAATACATACCATGGGGTTCTTGGATATGGGCGCTAGGTTCAACTCGCCATCTAGCATGAGGAGGCAGATGTGGTGACTGCCTAAATCAGTATGCTTCATCCATAGTATAACTCATAGACGTACAAGATATCCAGTTGGTCCGCTTGTTCCTCATCGTTTGGACCCCCTAGCAAGTTAACTTAGAAACGCGACTTGGAGAGAAGTGAATTTTGCAGCGCACAGTATGAGCCTTCCTTGTACGCATGATATCGTCTTCCATTGCGGTATTTGTAGCTGAGAACAGCCGACTTGAGCGATGTTGTTTCTCTGATGTCATGTCAGCATGTGTTGTTCGTTTTATGCGACCATGGAACCCACGATGCATCGTCGTCGTTGTAGGCTGAGTCGCCGTCCGAGTCCTACGTTTCCTCTCAGCAACACAGTAGTGGCTAGATGATTTGCAGATGGCTTACAATAGCGATTTGAGTTTCAGGGTCAGCCATGGCAAACAAACTCAACGACACCTGTATTGGTAAAGATGTTAAATCCGCGGAAGGTTGCAGCTGTCAATTGTGTCGAAGCGGGGGTGGGACGGCACGGCTCGCTGGAAGTCCCCACCTTAGCGTGGCGCGTGTCAGGTTCGTTCAAGCACATACGCTCCGCTTAGTCGCGAAGTCGCAGGACATTTGGCTGACTAAAGGGTACAGACCTTGCCCAAAATCACAAATTTGAGCCAGATTCTCACTCCTGTATGAATACAGCTGCGATGCACCGCGGCCGGCCATTAGTGATGATTCTGCTATCAGATAGACCTGCAGCTCAGACCTCATAGGATAATACTATATTACGAAGACAGACGACGGCTACGTATCGCCATGTGATCTATGCACGGTTGGAGCGTGAAAGCGCGGCTCGTCAACACTACGCATGTCATTGGCCAGGCAGTACGTCGGCAAATTACTAGCTCAAACAGTTCGGATGCGTATCTACCGCACTGTTCGCCCTTCACACCACAGCGTCCCGCCTTGTCGTCTCAGATGCCATGCAGACCCTCGAGGATGGAGCCGTGGGCGTCTTGCTGTCCGCTGCATTCGCGACTGTTACTGCCTACGCAGTGTATACGGTCATCTACAACGTCTATTTCCATCCATTGGCTGCGTTTCCAGGACCACTATTAGCCGGTGCGACGAGTTACTGGAAAGCCTATGTCGAGTGTGTTGCAAATCGGTCCTTCTGCCATGAACTCGTCAACCTACATGCGCGATATGGTGAGCTGACTCGGATCCTGGGTCATTGATTAATCACTAACTCTTATCGTGCGATACAGGCGATGTCGTTCGCGTGGGGCCCGATGAGGTAGGGCTCTCGTGTCCTCTGCTGTGGTTTGTCGACATGTGTACTGACGGGAGGCATCTAGCTCCATTTCGCCAATCCAAAGGCCCACAACGACATCTACAACAACAAAAACCGCTGGGATAAGGAGGCCCGTCTATACAAGAGTTTCAACGAAGACAGATCCAGCTTTGGTTTCCTGACCTATGCTGAAGCCAAGAACCGCAAAGATGTACTAAACCGCTCATTCTCACAAACCGCCATCAACAGTGCCGAAGAGCTTGTTCTTGAGCAGACCAAAGCGCTTTGTGCGGCCTTCGCAAAGCAAAGCAAGGCTTCAAAGAGCACGGACTTGTACTTTGCCTACCGTTGCATGTCTATGGATATCATTTGTACCTTTTGCTTCGGCAAATCGATCCATGCCGTCGATGCGCCCGACTTTGAAGCCCCGATCGTGGTAGCTATGGATGCATCACTGCCTGTTTTCATCCGCTTTAAGTATTCGGACTTATACAAGAACATGATCATCAAGTGTCCGCCAAAGCTATCCAAAATCATCAGTCCGTCAACAGCTGGACTGGTCGACCTGCAGCAGGTACGCTTCCTTTGTCCGATTAACAACTTGGGTGGTTAGGAGTTAGTGCTGACACCGCTTCAGCTTCTCCTACGACAAATCAACGATCTTACTGACGACCCGGAAAAGCTCAAACAGCTACCTCATAGCATGACCATCTATCACCGCCTCATGGACGTGGAGGCCTATCGTGACAAGACTATCCCATCCGCTGGCAGCCTATATGAGGAAGCCCAAGCGCTAATGTTTGGTGGCGCGGACACTGTGGGAAATACTCTCATGGTCGGAACTCATCACCTACTCCAGCACCCAACTACCTTACAGAAATTGAAGAAGGAGTTGTTTGCAGCATGGCCTACGTTAGATAACGAGCCGAATCTGCGCGACCTCGAGAAAATGCCCTATCTGAACGCTGTCATTAAAGAGTCGCTACGTATATCGTCAGGTGTGGTATCCGGCTTGTTGCGTGTGGTGCCTTCGGCCGGTACGGTGATCAACGGTGTTGTTGTTCCACCTAATGTACGTCCATGTTCACCTCACTGGTTACACACCACTGACCGACTCATCTCAGACAATTGTATCTTGTGGCAGCACTTTTGTCCACTACAATGCTTCGATCTTCCCCGAGCCGGACAAGTTCATGCCAGAGCGCTGGCTTGATTCACCTGAGCTAGACAACTGGCTTGTTGCCTTCTCACGGGGCCCACGTATGTGCTTGGGAATCAAGTAAGTTCGAGCATGTCTTTGCCATGACAACGCCCTATAGACTCAGCACTGACATGCCATCTCTTTACAGCCTCGCTTGGGCAGAGCTACGTCTCGGCTTTGCACATACGCTTCGGAAGTTCGACTTGTCTCTCGAGGACTCGATGTAAGTGGTCTATCCTTGAGATTTTGCAATCTCTACTATCGAATCCGCTCATAGCACTGATTCCAATAGGCCGTCTAAGCTACCATTTCGAGACACTTTCTTACCTTTCTACTACGGTAAGCACCTGAAAGTGCATATGCAGCCAGTGCAAAGGTAGACAGGCTAGCGGTCCGTTGCAGAGTAGGATACTATAACATCTGTTGGCTATTCATCCTTGACGCCCTGTTGATATAGATTGAGACATGAACAATTTTGGTATCAAGGACGAGTGAACGAGCAGGCGTCGTAATATCGCAGTCCCTCAACGCTCAATCAATGCGAACTGTTAGGATCAAACGTCTACTAAAATATCGCGGTCGACTGAACGAAGCGGTGACGTCATCTTCACATGTAGGGCAGTGGGGGCTAGCTCCATCTAGCGCACGGTCTTGCGTCTGGACTCTGTACGCCCACATTAGCACGTACTGTGATGTTTCAGCCATACTTGAGCTATTCTTACAAGATACCAGGCTCAAGTCAAGATTGATAACGTTGCGTATCAGCGACACACGAGACGCGCAACGATAAGCAAGCTAACAAACAATCTAAAGAGTCCTCGGACTCGGCTAATTTCGCCCGCGCCCTATTGTAAAATGTAACTCGCGCCCTGTTTCCCAATGCAGCCATGTGCCCGTGCTTTTGCGATAGATAAGCTGCGATATAAGAATGTGTGAAACTTGAGGCGATGTAGGTGTTATTCATTGTTTGAAACATCCTAGCCCTTGACAACATAACATCATGGCCATCTCGAGAGACGAACAGATCCGGACATACGGCTGGACTGCCCTTTCATGCGATCCAAAGCAATGGGGCGGCATTAAAGATTTCAACAGTCCGCCAAAGCCACAACTATGTGCTGACATCTCACTCCCGTCTACTACGCTTGCCCAAAAATCATTGGAATACGCTCAGAAAGAGCTTCCAGCACACGTGTTCAACCACAGCATGCGCGTATTCTATTACGGTAAGATTTAAGCCGGCTTCAGACCACCTTTTTGTCGACTAACAGTCATGTAAAGGCCTTGCGATCGCCAGTCAACAATTCCCTGATTGGCAGTTCAGCACGGAGACATGGCTATTGACATGCTTGTTCCACGATATTGGCACCATCGATAAGTACACACACGGAACGTTTATGTCGTTTGAGTTCTATGGCGGCTTGCTCGCGCTTGATGTGCTGAAGCAACACGATTGTCCTGTACCGCAGGCCGAAAGCGTCGCTGAAGCAATCATCCGGCACCAGGACCCTGTTGAGGTGGGCACAATCCACACGGTTGGGCTACTCATTCAGCTGGCCACGCAATTCGGTACGTAGAAAGCCAGGCAACACACGTCAGGCTTCCAAAGTTCTTACTTACACGTGTAGATAACATGGGCTACCGAGCGGGCTACGTCCACGAGGATACCATCAAAGACGTGGTGAAGCACTACCCTCGGAAGCATTGGTCCAAGTGTTTTTCGAGCAAGATAAGGGAAGAGGTTTCCGTCAAGCCTTGGTGCCATACGACAGCCTTGGAGGAAAAGTTCCCCCATGACGTACAGCACAACGCGCTCATGGAGCCGTACGACGCTCAAGAGTAGAAACCGATCACGTGATTTCGCTGCGACACGAGGTTGGAAGTGGCTCGAGATGGAAGGCAGCACAATATTACCAGGTTGGCACAGCTGCCAAGCCAGGTACCCGGTCACGTGTATAGATGATGTAATGACAATCGGAACGTTCTGATAACAAATCTTCAAATTTCAATGTTGCTCAGCGCTCTCTCTCCAGACGCTCTCTCCAGAATTCACCCTTGTTCTTCTCTGCTCCAAATACATTATTTTGAGTGCAGCTGTACTAAGCTCGATACTGGTCTTGGTAGCTGCTTGCAGGGTTGGCAAAGTCTGGTAGAGCGGTGTTTTGTATGTGGACAGAAACGAGCCAATGATCGTGCAGGTGAAACTAATCAACACGGCACGTTCACGGAAGGTTTGCGCAGAGCTTCGACGCGCAGACAACAACAGTGGGGCTGCTGCTGAGTCGAACACAATTGATGGAGGTCCTGCTGACGGTTCTTCGCCATGTAATTCAGTTCAGTGATGACCAGGTCGACAATGCTTCCATGCGAGGCGTGGTAGAAACGAGCTATGTGCTCGAGCAAGCTTCAGCAGCAGGGTACGCTACTCGTTGGTGTATAACAATAGGGCCCCCCAGCCAACCTGGGGTAGTGGGTAGGTAGTGGTGGGTGTTCAGTGGATAGGGCAGCTTGAGACGTATCGTCTACTTAGAGGAGCTTCTTCCACATCTCGTTGCAGACCCTTCACCACAACGCACCACCCACCTACATCGACGCAGACAGCTCAGTTACAGCCAGCGATCGACTCATATAACACGGCTACCGCACAGCACAATCGTCATGGCTACCTGCCCAGTCGTTGGAACAACAAACAGCGTCCTCCCGCCTAACCACCCGGAGGTCGACTTGAACGTCGATGGCCAGACGGTACTGTGTTCTCCCATTCCTTCAACCTCTTCCCTTGTGCCACCCACCACCCATGATCTCAACGACTACTTTGTACTTCGTATGCTGACTCGCGCAGTGCCCTGTCGTAGGCGCAACCACCGACCACCACCATAACCTCGACAAGCACCCCAACATCCCCGGCCTCTCCTCGACTGAAGCCACGGCCTGCCCCGCCCTCAAATCGGCCCTCAACGAGCCCAAGGCGCAGGAGCTCGATGACGGTCTCTGTCCTGTCGTCGGCACCGCCACCACCGTCCTGCCCCCCGACCACCCCAACATGCTCAACGCCGGGCCTGAGGACATCTGTCCCGTGACCAAGGCTACCGTCGGCCATCACAAGAACAAGCTCGTTACACACCCCAGCGTTGAGGGTGCCGACAAGGGCGCTGTGTGCCCCGTCACCGGGCAGGGGCATTAGGCTGAGCGTGCGAATGCTTGACCGCGCCACTTCGTTGCACCTTTGCACACAGCTACAACCTCTCTTTATGCTCTTTCCTCCATTTTTCTTCTAAGCGTCCAAGGCTTCCATACAGGCCCATCTACCCAGAACAAGATATATACTTAGATGCCTCGCAATCACCAATGCAACATCTAGTTCCAGAGTATGCGGATTTGAATTATTTTGAGTATTTGACACATAAGTGTTTTATTGCCGAGTAATTGAATTTTGAGTGTGTTCGACTACTAATTGCCTGACGCCGGTTACTTGACGATCCTCGCCCCCACATCGCGTGCTTTGGCCCAAACCTCTTATGAACCGCAATTGAATCTCACATCATCATATTGCATGAGGTTACCGTATTGACAAATCATCGACGCTATGATGTAAGCTTGTTGGAATACTGCGCTTGTTCAAGACACCTGGCGTGTTCGACGTGAGGTTACCCCGCTGCAAAGCTTCGGCTACTACGATAAGGGTACTAGAATTGCAAACGGAAATGCACCTGCTGCTCGAGGTATTGTGTTCCCAGCCATTCTTCGTTTGATCAATCTTTTGTCTCTCTACTTATCCGACATCATGGCCAACGCTCCCATAATAGCCTTTGACTACGGTATGTATTTGAATTCCTCCTGCCGCCACTACTACAACGATTCTCAGATTTCTCTCCCTACGCACTTAAAATCCGCGACGCTCTCGCCGCCAGCGGCATATCCTTCCAACGCAGCGACCAACCCTTTGTTCTCCCTCGTCCAATTCTCGAGAAGCTCGATATCACCTACCGTCGCATCCCCTTACTAGCGTTTGGCAAAGATGTGTACTGCGACACCTCGCTCATCATGGACGAGCTTCACTCTCGATACGGCGCCCTTCCCACCGGCCAAGCAGATAAAGCTTATGAGATTTTCGGCGTCCAAATTTTCAACAGTGCCTTGAACGTCGTGCCCACAGCAGCGATAACACCAGAGTTCATCAAAGACCGACTCACCATCTTCCCAGCTCTGAACAACCCCAACTTTAGCGAACTACGACCCAGTGGATTGGCAGAGATGAAGGCAAAATTCCAGATTATCGAAAATGACTTCCTGGGCAAGAGCTCCGGACCTTTCATTGCAGGCGAGAAGTTCGGACTGGCAGATCTTCATGCTGGGTGGGCTGTAGGCTGGAGTCTCAAAGCCCTTGGACTGGGCCAGGAACCTGGATTCAGCGCTCAAGATTTTCCACGCATCTACAAATGGATATCCACGTGGCCTACACCAGAGTACAAAGACCTTCCCCAGGAAGATGTCTGGGAAGTAGTGCAGAATGCGGATTACACTGCGAAGGACATTGGCGTGAACGAGAAGGATCCGCTTGGGCTCAAAGCGGGAACCCATGTCACGGTGGAAAACGGCGACACTGAGCCAGGTGCTCACCCGCAGAAGGGGAAGCTCGTCGGTGTGAATGATAAGGAGACGGTGGTGGAGTTGAAGAATGGTATCAGGCTACATTTCCCGCGTATAGGCTATGTGGTGAAGGAGGCTAAGGCAGCGGGTATGGCATCAAGATTCGGTCGCTGAGCGGTATCAGAGAGTCGTTCAAGGCTCGCATGTCGGTATACTGAAGGTACTGATGGCTCGGCCTACATGTAGGGAGAGTTAAGACACCAGTGCTTGTGCGGCATCTAAAAAGCGAATTGGAGAGCTGTGCTTTTGTTGAACCTTGGACTTGCGTACACATTAAGAGCAACTCAGTCTGGAATCTGTTATGGTTCAGACAATCAAATTATATCATTAGGGTCTATTGACTCGTCTATTTGAGCAGCTTCGGAGCCACTTCATGCCAATCTTCGTAACGGACATCAGACATTTACAACTCCGACTCATACTCATTACTCAACCCACTTAAGAAGGAGGAGAAGTGGGCTCCGGGACGCCAGGAGGGCAGTGCCAGTGGTCGTCGTGAGGTGTGCAAGCCTCGGCCGCCTGAGTAGCGCTAGCAGCCGCAGAAGCAGCCGCTTGAGAAGCAGAGCTGACAGCAGCTGTCGCCGAAGCAGCAGCAGAGCTGGCAGCAGCACTAGCAGATGATGTGGGAGCAGCGTGTGCATCGGAAGAAGACACCTCCCGGTAATGGCCCGGGCATCCGACGCCAGGAACGGCCACATCGTGTGCATAGACCTCAAGAGCAAAGTACTGCAGTGTGTCGGAGTTGCGAACGGCCTCAGCAGGGTTGCTCTCAGCGAGCTTCAAGACACCAGGGTACTCGTCCGCGCCGCCATAGTGTTCAACGATGCCCTCGCCGACCTTGGGGATGTGAAGGAGGCGGTGCAAAAGGTCAGACGCCCAATAGAAGTTGGTCGCACCGTTGGCGACATCGTAATTGAACATGCACATTCCCTCTAGAGGACGACGTAGCTCATACGAAAGATCGCAGATTACAGTCTCGGAGGTGGCGTTGGAACCTCGCCAGTGACCTGCCCAGCCTTGTTCTTGTTAGCGCTTGAAGGTAGAGTGCGGTGTTGTTGTAGTGTACTTACCTTCCTGACCACAGTTTCCATCAATGTTGTCACAACGGAAGAGAACATCGGATTTATCGCCGTCAACGATCTTGGTGAACCAGCCGATGGGTTCGCCAGTGGGTGCATTCCCAAAGTACTTCTGGTAGATTTCTGAAGAGTTGCCCCAGCGGAGAATGTGGTCCCGAGCTTGACGGCAGATGGTGAGAGTCTCTTCGAGACCGTTTCTGATGTACTGGTGCTGGGTAGCATTGCAGGAGGCGTGGATCGGGTACTCGTGAACGGCACCGGCGTCCCATGCAGTAGAGGCAGGAGCCTCAGCGGTAGCAGTGACGGTGACGGTAGTGGCCTGACGAGCGGCAAGGGGAGAGGCAGAGATAGTGGCGGCTCCAAGGAGCATGAGAGACATGAAGCGAGCCATTGCTGGTGTTGGTGATCCAATTCAGGTATCGGTGGTTGGCAAGTTGAAACCTGGAGTGTAGCAAAGATGCGAACTGGTGTTCAGCAACTAAGTTCTAGATGTCTGGATGAGGAATCTTGCAGGCTATGTGATGCCTCTTTATACCATGCAAGCGCACAGCCGTCCAGGCTGATCAAGGACGCTCAGTGCTTTCTCGGTACCCTTCCACCGAAGTCGCCCTGTTTCTCTCAACGCCGAGACCCCATAGAGTACGCCTCAGTACTGCTTTTCGCAAGTCTTCCCGCATGTGTGAGGTCACAATTCCGAGCTAAGAGGGTAGAATAGCGATCCACTCTCTTGGCTCGCGGCACGTTTCGCGTGGTTTGTTGTACGGCTGAACATTCATTGCGGGCCCGGCCTGCAAGTCCTTCTATTGCGGTGCTCGTTCGAGTACATCGAGTACCATGATGGACTACCGATGGCAAGATTTTCACGCCTCGTAGAGACAAAGCGTCGGCTAGACTACCTGCGTTTGGTAAAGCTGAAGGCCTGACTGCATACAGTTGCAGATTTCCGGAGCATACTATTACTCGATGTGTTGTAGTCCAGAGCAGAAGAAACCCCGGAGCCGAGTATCTTGGAGACATCGAGGCTTCTGCACATGATAGCAGGCTGTGTTGTGAAACGATCTTGGTCTATCTGCGCACCGTAGTCAGCCCATAGTTCAACACCCAGCAAGTATAGGAGTTGTGCTAATAGTGTGACATCTGTGCAAAACAATATGTTCTGTAACTATCCGACCATGACGCGTAGCGGAGTAGTCCGAGCGAACTCCAGCCACCCCACAGTGGGATGTTACCCAACATTCACCAGCCAAGCTTAGCCAAGACGAGACCCGGAAGCTAAGTTCACGCCACAGATCCATTCCTCGAGCTAGATCCTAGCTTGTCATAGATATCGAGGCGGCCTGTTGCTACTCACATCTCGTCTTCGCAATCGACTGCAGGTGTCTGATACCCTCAGCCGCAGGGTCCTATGCTTGACGCATGGCCCCTTAGGGTCCAATACTGCGCACCCTGCCCTCCTTTTGTGTCTAACAATTCCTGCAATTTTTCCGTGTCTTTACGAACACTCAGGCTACGGAATCCTGGACTCTTGCGTTCGACGAGAAAGTGGACTCCGCCATACTTGGCAGCCTTGGCCCTCTCCATCACGGTGCTCAGACATCCACCCACGCCAAGCCCTCTCAACGCAGACAGCGGACGAAAGAAACTTCAAGCTCGCATACTTCGCCGCTCCAGCACGGTACTTTAAAGTCAAATCCCTGTTGCGAAACTGCATGCGAGCCAGCTCAAGCTGATATAATAAGGTCGCGTAGGTTTGAGCCCTAATCACCAACAACTCGCCTCGTCCGGTAATCAAACTTCACCGCTCCAAGATGGCCCCTGCTGCACGTTCTGTAGCCCTGCTGGCTTTTGCGGCTTCTGTCGCTGCACAGACTGTGACAGTCACAGCTACAGTCACGGCCGCGCCAACGCCCACTATTACTGCTGTCTCCGACTGCCACGCTCACGGCACAGTCAAGTGAGTTGAAACCTGGTCGCATCTGATCGATGAACTTTAGCGCTAATGTACGACAGTTGGTGCATGGTCGGGACTGAGGAATACCAGATCTCCGGGCCTACTGCAACAGAAGAATTCCAGGCTCAGTACACGGACTGTCACAAACACGGTAGTGACACGTGAGTACCACCATGTTGTGTTCGTGGAGTATTACTGACTCTCGACCAGATACTGCGTTGACGACGTTGGTGAGGATGTCGAAATCATAATGGAAGACACCGAGCACACCGAGCACGATGGCGAGACTGCTGAGGAACCAGCCGCGTCCGAGGAGCACTGTCACTTCCACGCTGGTGTTGAGTAAGTTCATCTCTCAACAATCTGTCAGCCAGCAACTAATTCGATCTAGACACTGCGTTGGCGGAAACGAAGAAGTATCCTGCGATGCGACAGATCGTGACTACAACATCCCGTTACGCGTTGGTCTCCTGTTCGTGATCCTTGTCACAAGTGCTTTCGGTGTCTTCCTGCCAATATTGACGACCCGCTTCAATATCATCTCACAGACAAACATCATCTTCGTCGTGCTGAAGCAGTTTGGTACCGGTATTGTTCTGTCGACGGCGTTCATCCATCTTTTCACCCACGCTGATCTCATGTTCGGCAATGAGTGCCTGGGCGAGCTGCAGTACGAGGGAACGACTGCAGCTGTGTTCCTTGCTGGTCTTTTCCTGTCCTTCCTAGCCGACTACTTAGGTGCTCGTTTTGTTCAGTGGCGACAGAAGAAGCATGCTGGCTCGGACAGCGAGATTCGCGGTACTCCCTCAGATGGTAGCGACAAAGCCGTGTCAGCCTCCACCTCCCCCGACAACGAATTTAACCGCAGCCACGGCCTCCCCCACGCACACGGAGCCATCCACAGCGTCACCCCCATGGAAGAGAAGATCAACGTGATGAACCTGGAAGCAGGTATCATATTTCACTCCATTCTTATTGGAATCACCCTCGTGGTCGCTGGCGACTCCTTTTTCATCACTCTCTTCATCGTTATTCTCTTTCACCAAATGTTTGAAGGCATCGCACTTGGAACCTGCATCGCTGAGTTGCCCAGGGCCGCCGCATCAACCCTGCAGAAGTGCATCATGGCCGGAACATTCGCTTTCATTACCCCCATCGGCATGGCTATCGGTATTGGTGTTCTGAACACGTTCAATGGAAACGACCCTCACACCATCGTTGCTATCGGAACCCTCGACGCACTGTCAGCGGGTATTCTTGCGTGGGTCGGTATCGTGGAGATGTTGGCAAGAGACTGGTTGCACGGACGGTTGCTTAACGCTGGGTTCATTAGAACGGCATCAGCCATGTTGGCGTTGGTCTGTGGTATGATTCTGATGAGTGTTCTTGGAAAGTGGGCCTAAATGGCGAGATCAACTTCGTGAAAGTACCTAGGACGATAGTGGTTTTTGAAACTGGCTTCCCGATGGGGATAGCACTGAATGGAGCGGATATTCCACACTTCCGGGTGAACACTCTTAATACCATTGAAGCTGTGCCAGCTTTGGCATGGTTTAACATTCGTCATTTGATATCCATACATGAGGCTCAGCCAAAGGAGAAAGTTACTACCCAGGCGGGCCCCCATTTTCGTTCAGCGGGTCAAGGCCGTTGGAGCTAAAGACAGGCGTCATGGCATCATTCAGCAACTCGTTCGAACTCCATTGCAGTATGCCGCCTTCGCCAAAGGCAAAGTCGTTCTCTATCTGCGCAAAAAGATACTGATTAGCTTCGTCTGTGGTCCAAGACCATGGCGTTGTTCCTGTCTCTGGCTGGTGATTGCCCGTTTGTTGCATTGATAGTAGTGCATTGACTTCATCGACATTGACTCTGTCGCCGTTTTGTGTTATGGGTGTCGAGGCGCGTGTTGCGTGCCCACTCGGCGCTGCCACGCTGGAGATCCCAATGTCATCGGCTTCCATGGCAAGTCGTGCAGCGGTAGATCGATCGAGATATCGGAAGAACAATTGGAGTACCCAATTGGTCACTTCCCATGTCTTCTGCAGTTCTTGTAGCCCCAATAGGCACAGTTTGGCACGGTGCTCAGCCAGCGTCCTGTTGATGCCCGTGGATCGTCTAAGATGCGCAACATGGATGCAGAGTGTGTTGAAGAGATTCGTGATGACATGGATCTGAGCATGACCGATGTTCCCTCGGGGTAACATGTCCTCCACGATGCGAGAATTGCGAGCAGCTGCTTGCAAAGCAATGTTTCCCTCCATGTCGGCGCTACCATCCTCGTTGTTGATAAAATTCGACCGGTAAAGCAGCAACAGTAGGTTGTTGTAAGCGAGATGCAGCATGCTGGCTTGGAAACTCGGGTCGTCACCCGTATCGACCGAAACTTGCATGACCAAAGGGAGCTCTTGCTTCCATTTGTAGAGCTCATCCCTGATGGTTACACGGTCTTCTGGTTTGAGTATACGATTGGGTAGGTAACCGGCGTCAACGATCTTGCCGAGGAAGATGGCAAGCTGTACCATACCAACGCCGTAGTCCTTGTAACGTTCCATGTCGATAGGTGAAGTTGTAGGTAAGTAAGCCCATTCAAAATCTGAGGTAGAAAGAGGTTCCGCGTCACAATCCTCGTCGCGAATACGATTGGGGAGACCAAGAGCAGAGCCACATTGACGTTCACGGACGTATATCGCCCACCACAACCGCCGTTTAAGCTTTGCAGATTTCTCGTCTGACTCCCCCGTAGACCGGTGCAGTGCTTTGGTTTGCGCTAGGCTTATGGCAGCAGACAGCCAATGACGAGCATCTTTCTCCAGGAGCGCACCAGCACGCCAGAAACTCATCAGGAACACAGCCTGGAGAACAATGACCTTATTCGTCTCATACGATGCATCGTATATGTCTTTGGCGCGAATGTAGAAGATGTATCTTGCTCGGTGACGATTTCCCCACCCGAGGTTGCGCAAAGTCAGCTCTTCGCAGTGAATCACTCCTATGAAGAGCATGGCTTGCAACAAGAGTGGCGAGATGGTACCTTGACGGTGGGACTCCCAGAGGTCTTCTTCATCAACGACAGCGAAGTGTGGATGAAACCATTGGAAATAGGCCTCCAAGAGGGCATTTCGAACATCGCTCGGAGGGAAGGAGAAAGCTCCTTCAGCTTGAAGTGCTTCCATCCGTTTGCGACGTCTCTCAGCTTCCCACTCAGGGACGAGTGCTTCCGCTTTAACAGCATTAGGAACACAATGGCGCAGTCGTGACCGATCTGGCGCTGGCATCGGCGTCTCTTCCCCTGTTACATAGCGGAGTGAGCTGGACTCGCCTAGGAAGACTGCGGCATCGTCTTCTGGCCGAGTTGTTTCAGTCTGTTGGTATCCAGCCTGCGACTCGGAACGTGTCCGAGGCGTTGCGAATTGGAAGTCAATATTGTTGTTGGCAGTCTGATTTTCCGCTGGACTGTGGAATTTGGTCGACAACGAGGCAAGCACATGCGACGCTGCGATATCGTCTTCATGACGCTCAGGAATCATGCCCAGATTCACATTGTTATTAACGTTACTGAAAGAGTCAGCGAGCTGTCACTCTGGCCGCATCGGCTCCTTCGTCTTGAATACGTACTCGACTTTGACGGTGCTATTGCGCTTTTCATTCTCCGCTCGCGGCTTCCGGGGATGTTTGCCGCGCTTGGATTCACGCGTTTCGCACACGACTTGCGCCGCGGCGCAATTGCGACACGGCTGCTGATCTGTCACATCGCATTTGACTCTTCGTGCGTTGCAATTTGTGCATGCCAATTTGGCGCGCTTCCGCGGTCGTGAGTCGCCGTAGTCATCCATGCTGGTCGGGGAGATGTTAAGTTGCCGGAACATGGAGGGGAAGTAGGCTATCAAGTGGGACTTGGCGGCTCGGCACAGTGCCGCCTCTATTTACGAGTACCGGTACAGCCCAAGTGCGAAAGCCCAAAGAAAGACATGTTCCACTTGTATCAATTATCACATTCAGCGACATATGTGTGAGACGCAGTCGTAGCATTACATTCAGCGAAAAACTGGTATGTAGAATGAGTCACTGGTTTAAGAGTTTAGTTTGTCCCCTTTTGCCTGCTGAAAACAGATGACGTTATGTCGGAGTCGGCTACCTGCGTGTTCTGATCTGAATGCCGACCTCCTTTACGATGACCTAGATAGCTTTACGTGTTCACTCCTTGTACACTTCGCTCGAACGTCAATACCAACATGGCTCACATAGCGCGTCGTCTTCTCTCGACCACCACATGCCGGCAGGCCTCTGCTGTAGAAGCCAGCGCTGAGCTGTTCGAGCGTTTCGGCCATGGAAAGCCAGTCTCGATCAGAAAGCAGGTGCTCGACGCGAATCAGCTTCAATTGCTCAACATCACATTAAACCGCACGCCATCGCCAGAAATTCCACCGCTTCAAGGCACACCTGTTCCACCAGGATACCACCTTGTCTACTTTACACCAAGCATTGTCGAATCCGAACTCGGCCTCGACGGCACAGACCGAACTGTCAACCCACTCTCGCCATACACACGACGCATGTGGGCTGGCGGTGAGTTGACGTGGGCGCAAGATGCAGATGCACTGCTCAGGATCGGTCAAGAGGTGCGCGAGACGACAGAACTCCTATCGGCCGAGCCGAAGAAGCTCAAAAATGGCGGAGAGATGTTAGTCGTGGGCGTACAAAAGACCTTTGAGAACAATAAAGGCATTGCGCTCGTAGACAAAAGGAATTGGGTGTTCCAAAAGGAGATCACACCTGAGAACCCTTTGCCGCCTCCCGTTCAGCCAGAGGAAAAGGCCCTGCCAACTGGAGTCCAAACACGAGACTTCTGCCAAACGGAACTGTCTTTGTTCAGATTTTCTGCGTTGACATTTAACGGACACAAGATTCACTTCTCCCCAGAGTGGTGTAGACAAGTTGAAGGGCACAGAAACTGTGTGGTGCATGGCCCCCTCAACTTGATCAACATCCTCGACTTCTGGCGAGACACAGTAAAGGATGGAAGTTCAGAAATTGTACCGAAGTCCATCGCTTATCGTGCTATGTCACCGTTGTACGTGGGTGAGCCGTATCGCATACTGCTGGGACAGCATGGCGCAGAGGAGCAGAACGGTGGTCGCGGCCAGTGGAATGCAGATATTTGGGATAGCTATGGTAAACAGAGCATGAAGGGAACAATACGAGAATAAAAAACGATGCACATTCTGCCCTGTTTTGCACTGCTCTGTCGCCTCCAGTTGGTATGTGATTGCGTCGCTGGTTTTTCTTTACCATGAATCCTTGCTCGTCACACCTTCCTCAGCAAACGTGTATCATGGAACCAACAACGCCCTTCGTTTAACGGCCATTCGAAAAACGCCCTCGCCTTGGCTTTCCAATTTCCCATACTTCTTGCGACTTCCGTATTGTCCGCCGCTTTCATCTTTCACCATCAAGCAATGCCAAAGCATGTACTGATTCAGAGAGTCCCAACGGAGATCTGGTGACCTGCTTGACGGAGATGAACGCGCGCGTAGATCGAGCCTTCGAATGTCTCAAACGCGTGCATCCATGAACGTTCAGCGCCTCTCAACTTGTCACTGGAGCCAACTGCCGCTGTCTCGCCGACTTTGACCAATCACACTGGGCGGGCGCCACTCCTTGGTGATGCGTTTGGGGAGTCAATGCCGAGCCCTCTGGCTCCCGTCAAAACGTCTCGTCGCGCCGCAGTTTCCGCAACCATCTCCCCTGTTCCCGCATGTGGACTAACTGCGTAGGAGTGAAATGCACGGCTCTGCGGCCAGCATCTTGAGACAGTCAACATATAGGTAGGAGGATACAGGGCTAGGTAGACTGGAAGCTGACCGCTACATCCACGCAAGCTTCTATTGGGTCAAAACTGCTGTTTGTGCGTTCTGGGGTTAGGGGTAGGATGGTAGAGGACGATGTGATGGTAATCAGCGCAGAACCGACAGCACAATCGACCCCTGGTGTGGCTCAAGCATCTATTGAAGTCCAATGTGAGTCGGAGCCGAGCTAGCCGCTCCACGTGTTCTACGAACAATAGAATACCAGCGTCCAAGAGCCTTCCTGTCTGATTAGGTTTCGGCCCTTTGGAACTGCCTACCTATGCACAAGTGCAGATCGTGGGGTGTCTAGCGTCATAGGTTTTAGAACTGAATTTGCGTTAAAATTCGAAGATTATCGTCGAGCACACCTACACGGTCGGTCTGGACTTACCTCGCGCTCTTTCGTTCAACATCCGCGCCGCAACAGATCATTGGTATTATGGTTATAGTTGATGGTGCTTGTTATCGCAACAGTTTGCCACCATGGGCTTGAGCACAGAATTCAATCCCGATCCAACATTCACAGCATGGGGACCCTTCATCCGCGACGACTATTACATTCAACCTGTCACCTATAGAGATATCATTGTAGCTAGCTTGGTCTTCGGTCTAGCAAACCTCTTCGCTATCTCAGCAGCGTACATCGCTTTCAGACAGACAAGATCATGCCGAGATCCGTGGCGAAGCGCATATATCTGGATGATCTGGCTGGAGCTAGCTGCTTCTTTTGTGATTGCGGTTGAGTGCTTGCTATACCTACTAAAAGCCATCAGACCAAGCTTTTGGTTCTACATGTCGATCTGTAGTACACCCTCTTTCTTGATCATGGACTTCTGCTAATCGTTGTAGTGCTGAGCTGGTCTATACAGGTACAGCTGCTACTGCAGATTATCATCAATCGGGTACGCATCATCTTGGCGGACAAACGAAAGGGGCGCCTCCTCATGATCGGCACTGCCATCATCGTTACAATGATCAACATCAGCGTTTTCTGCATATGGATGCCCGCGCGTCTCCAGATAAGCAATCAGTAAGAACGTGGAGCGTCAGGTCTTCACTACAACACTGACACAATAAGGTGGATCCATGTTAACAACATCTGGGACCGCATTGAGAAGGTTTTGTATTTGTGCATTGACGGCTTTTTGAATTTCTATTTCATGCGTGTGGTCCGAGAAAACCTGGTCAGGAACGGCCTTGAAAAATACAACAAGCTTGTCCTTTTCAACCAGCACATGATCGTCATCTCCATGCTTATGGACGTCATGATCATAGCTGCCATGTGGATCCCGAATGGCTTCGTGTGAGTACCCCATCTGCCTACGTACCGTTGTGCGCTAAGACTTTGAATAGATATGCCATCTTCCACCCCCTCGCATATCTCGTGAAGTTGAACATCGAGATGTCTATGGCGCATTTGATCAAAAAGATAGCTACAGACCGTTCACGCAACAGCGATCTGTTTATCATCCCCAATTCCTTCAACAGTGCATTCAACTGTTGCTCTCACGATTCGGATTCGCTTCCACCTACCCGTCAAACCATATCTACGCTGAAGAGTGTTTTCGGTAGAGACCCTTCCCCACCTCTTGCAGACAGTGCCATTGTCAGCAATGGGATCCTCATGACAGAAGAGTTCAGGATGCACAGTGAGCCGCTAAGGGACCTAGAGATGCAGCAGAGAGAGCAGTATGGGCAGGAAGATCGTGATGAATCAAGCATTCTCAGCTTCAGCGATAGTGTGGGGTGGGTCGACAGGAATTGGTGGTCACGAAGCATCGAAGCAGAGCACGATGCATCATGCACACAAAACTTCCAGAATGCTTCGTTAGCAAATGACAAAGCGCAACTGATTCGACCTGCGCCAGCGGTACTGCGGCCATCTTGAAATTATAGTTTAATGGAATTCAATCACAGATCGGCTAGGTTTTCGTTCCCCGCCAGTGGGATTCCACGGGTCCAAATAGTCGTTGGGAAGCTTTGCATGCAATCAGCGTACAAAACGACTATGCAGAAGGAAACTATTACCTTCATGTTTCATCTTACGACACCCCCGGACTCATGCCAAGCATTCTTCTCCGAGACGCGGGGGCAAAAGTAGCCACCCCAGACATCACCAAGGCAGCTCCACTGCCCGAAACAGAGTGTTTGTAGCAATCTTTCGACTACCTACCCATGGATCTGGACGATGTATAGACAATCAAACAGAACGTCGTCATCTATCGAGCCAGCTGGCAACAAACAAATTGAGAACTTGGGTCTCCCGCATCGACGTTGCACAGGCGACTATTGTTGTCCACACATTCTCGCCTGCTGCATGTTCGTGCGTTCGTCCACATGCGATACACGACAGTTGCATCAAGCGTGTAAGTCGCACGAACCAGGATTAGCAGAAGCATCATCGTGTATCCAATCAGCTCACGGCTCAGTATGTAAACCTTGGTGATCCCTGATCCAACCTTCCTATTCCGAGTTGTTGCTGCCAAACAATGGTTACAAAGTCGTACAACAGAAAGGGGTGATTGGTGACGATTCCGAGCATGCTGCAGGTTGCGAGTTGCAAACGATCCTCATTCAGATACGCCTGCTTTTTTGAGCGGTCAGTTTCCGACATTGATCTTTTTCTAGGCATTGAAACAGGTAGAGAATCACGAGGCGCGACAATCGGACCACCCACACTCATCGTGTTAGCCTTGGTACAAATAAGCCTGCAGTTCTCTCCCTATATATCAGCCTTCAAGTCAGCTTCGTCCGAGATTCAATCTTCACCAACTAGCCCCAACCAAAAACAACATGAAGCACACAATCTTCATCAGCGCCATCACGGCTTTCACTGCCGCGCAAACCGTCACTGACTTACCGCCATGCTCCCTCGAGTGTCTAGCCAGTGCCATTGGTGGTCTAGACTGCGACCTCACTGACTTCGCATGCTCGTGCCAGAAGGCCGCGCAGCTCACACCCGTCGTCACGCCCTGTGTGCAGACTGCCTGCTCCGATCCCGCCGACCAATTCAAGACCAGCGAGATCCTCTCCCAGATTTGCGCAGCTGACGGCTACCCCATCGAAGTTCCGGCGGCACCGGCGTCTTCAGCTATGGCCGAGCATACACCTGCAGCTTCATCCGAGGCCTTGATTGAGACACAGCCTCCGGCGACCACAGAGCCTGGATACCCCGAGTACCCGACTGCGAGCGAAATTCTGTCAGAGTACCCAAGTACGTTAATCCCTCCCTTTTCCCACAGAGACATACTGACCTCAGTAGAACCTACTCACGCCACCGACGACGTACCCAACCTCCCTACTTCCTACTCCGACCTCGTCCCTCTGCCCTCTCTCGTAGACACCGTCATTGTGTCGCGCCCTTCGCCCAAGCCATCTTCTGTCCCTGTCGTGCTTCCGCCTTATCCTACTGGTACTCCTGTATCTGCTCCCTCTGGTACTGGTTCGCCGTCTACTACCTCTTCGCGATTGTCAGAGTTCACTGGTGGGGTGACTGTGGTCAGGGTTCCTATGGTGGCTGCGGGAATGTTTGGATTGGCTGCTTTTGTCTTTTAGGGAGGATGTGGGCTATGGTGAGGACGAGTATGATTCGGCCTGGAGGGGATTGTGAGATAATCGTTGCCAAAAAGTTGTATTATTGAGTGTCGATATAAGATCCAACTTCTGCTATTTAGGCATTTATATCGTGCAGCATCTCAAAAGAAATATCAGAGTTGCCAAGTAAGCAACAATATGACATGTCAATTTTCAGAGATTCATGCTGTATATAACCGTGACTCACAATCATACCTCAGTGTGACATATTGTCAGCGTCGCCATCCTGACAGCCTTCTCCTATCCTTTACCACGCACCACGACACAGTGCATCTCTAGGACTGAGTAAGGCCCCATCACTGCCCCAACCCCGCTCCCTCTCATGTGTGTTTCGGAGCTTCGTGCCTAAGCCTGCCAATTGGGGTCCTGGGCCTGCAGACGCCTAGCGTACGCTTCATCATTCGCCGCATCATCGTTACCGAGCGCAATGTTGGCCTCTTCGCCCTCGAGACGGATTTGGCCTGTCTCGCGCTTGGTCATGCAGCAAGAGTAGAAAAGACTGGCCCACAAGAAGATCCTAGAGAGAAGTCAACATCGATTCCGTTACTGTCAACCACGAAAGTTGGTAAATAGGCTTACCAGTTGAAAGTGCTCAACCAAAGAATTATTGATTGCAACGTGTTGATCTTGACGCCTTTGATCCACATCCCGTTCTCATGCGGCTTCTGTTCATCATGACCACCGGGTGAGACAAGGAACGCCACAAAGCCAACCGAGTTCATGACAAAGCCAGCGCCAATCTTCCAGAGCTGGTACTTGGCATACTTGTCCTTTGTCAGAGCACCCCGCGCAGCAGCCTTCTGTTCCTTGTTGATGAGGATAGAGGTCGTGATGCTCGTCAAGATCAAGCCATACAGAAGTGAAAAAGTGAAAGCCTTGTGCTTGCTTGGGATCACGGCAGTAAGGAACGTGCACACGGCCGTCAGACTGACAACACCGAGCTGGCAGATCTGCAGTCCTCTGAGACGAGGCGACGCATCTTGGGGAAAATTGAGCAGGAATGGCATTCTGAGAGGTGCGAGTGATCGGGAGGATTCTCGTAAAGATGTGTTGAAGACTGATAAAACAGCAAGAGACGTTCTCAAAAGGTCCGAATGGATGTATTGGGGCTATACGAGTGAACTTTGTACCAGGAGTTGACTCACGTTTTAACGTGGGACTGGTTGTTCACCGGTCAGCCCTAAGGCTTCTCAACATCGAGGCGCCCCACACGTGAGAGCCCACTTTTGGGTCGTTCAATACTTGGCTTTATATATTTAGGCCTCTGGCTTCTTCGATTGGTTCATGTCGTCTGCAATTCTTGAATGGCAGGTCGAGAGGGGTTTCATGGCTTGTTGGTAGCAATCACCGCCTTGTGAGTGGGGCAAGCTGGTGTGATCGCTGGCAGGCTGCTTGGGCCTGGAGTACGGGTGACGATTCCGCTGGAGTTCCTGAATTAGAGACTCGGTTCATCGGCTAAAAGAATCCGCTTATCAAAGTTCGACGACATCGGTCTGTCCTGAGGGCTTGGATCTGACAGCTCCGTCACCTGTAGCACCGGCATGGCATGTTCTTCCTTGCTCTTCACCACGCGAGCAGTGCACACAGTACCTTTGCTGGTGTCGCACACGATTGACGATCGCCTGACTTTGTGTCTTCACAAGACGCAAAAAGAAATGACGGACCGGCCGGTGATGTTCCCGCTGCATCTCGACTATTCAGCGGCTCGGAAATAATGTGTGAATGTCGCCGACAGTGTTTGAATCGACCTCCTTCAGTGTGCTGCCTGATTTCTAGCTTCATTGGTGCTGTCGCACGAGTCGCGGAGTCGCGGTGCTCTACCTAGATACTCATGCGGAAATTGCCATTCGCGCGTTGTTCCCGTTCGCATAATTTCGCGCCGCGCTTTGGTGGTCCAGCATGCAGACTAGGTTTGTTCGGTTCTAGGTTTCAGGCGCCCACTTCGAGGCTGAACACAAGCTTCGTGGTTCAGGAGTCAATAAAGGCAAGCGTCGCCCGCAGAAGAGCAAGCGCAACGCCCTCAAGCTTGATCCGCCAGTCGTTCCTCCACTCGTTGTGTTGTATCTGTGTTTTGCTTCGACCACACTCATTTATACGTCTCACAAAACCCACACGCTCCTTTAAGCATCTTCGGCCCCGGAAATTTAGTGCAGATCATCCAACATGCGCCAATCCATTGCAATCCTCTCGTTCCTTGCCAGTGCGGCTCTTGCAGACGATGTCGTGTCGTTCATCTTCCCTGGAGGTTCGTACTTACATCCCCGCAACACGGGGACCCTAGTCTGACAATCGCCTCAGGTTACGATGGCGTTGCTCCCGTTGCAACCATCGAGTCGGCAAACCCTTCGACCACGTCGGCGCTCATGACCTGCCCTACGGGAACTGCTGCAGACGAGTGCGGCTGGGGCAACGGTCTCGATGTCAAGATCATTAGCGGCACCCGCTACGAAGCTGTCATGTCGGCCTCGTCCTTGTACGTGAGCTACGGCTGCGACTACAACTCGGTAGCGACCCAGATGACATGCACCGCCGAGATGTCTGACCAGGAAGCACAAACCGCGATATTGTCCGGAAGCGATGTTGCCTTCATCACTGCTAGCGTCGTCGAGGGCGCTGATAAGTTGAGTGGCGCAAGCGCGACTCCCAGCTCAGCTGCCAGTGCCAGCGCCAGCGCTCGCGCCAGCGCAACTGCGGCCCCCAGCAGCTCTGGTGCTGCTTCTGCAACCTCTGGTCTGCGAACAAGCGTTGCCTCGGCTTCCGGCACCGCTGCCACTGGTAGCCACGCTTCCGGTTCTACGTCAGCAACTGCCAGCAGTTCTTCTCCCCAAAGCACCGGCGCTGCTGCTAGGTTCGGTATCGAGGGTACCGCGCTTCTCGCTCTGGCTGGTGCCGCTGCTCTGAACGTCTTGTAGGTGGCAAACCATGGGAGAGATACCATACACCTGTTAGATCTAGCAGAGAGAGGCTCATTTGCGACCATACCATAATGTGACTTGGATAATCTGCCACGAGTACTATGTGCTTAAAGACTGTGGCCAGAAACCATTTCGATCTGCTCGACATTCAGTCGAGCTATACAGTGATGAAGACAACTGCATTAGAGAATCTCGCGCCTAATAGGTGGTGTAACATCTAATATCTTTGGTTGGGGTGATCAACTTTCAAGAAGACCTACAGATAGACGTTATTAAAATTCCCTAAAACTTCAGCATTCGCTCTAGAGCGCTAAGTACTACCTATTAAAAACATAATGTCTAATAGAAGAGCGAACTCTCTAGTATGGTTGCTAGTGATTAGCTTAAAAGCTGATGACCTAGATAACTCGACGGACGAATTATTGCACCTGCGCAAATGCGTCTAGACCAAGAAGGGACAAGGCGGCTCCCAGGCCTCCGTGACTCTTTCCACCACCCCCTCCCATCTCTAGACATGCGATTCAGCATCATTGTTGAAGCTTTACAATTTTTCCATCACACAGTACTGCATTACTGAATGGCTGTTGCTAAGGCTACTGCGTCTTCGGAGACCTCGCCGGAACCGTCGACTGTATGTACTCCGGACCAGCAGGTACATAAGGCCTTCTCCTGCGTTTTATGTGCCCAGCGAAAAGTCAAATGTGACAAAAAGCCAGGTGGTTGCAATAACTGCGCCAAGGCACGGGTACCATGCATATACAAGGCACCTCCACCGCCAAGAAGGAGAAGGAAAGGCGTACGTGACCCAGACCTCGCGACTAAACTTCGAATATACGAAGAGGCATTGAAAAAAGCTGGCATTGACCCGGAGAGTCTTCTAAAAGATGCGATGTCAGGCAATGGCAGGCGAACCGAGTCATCCTCTGCAGAACCCACTTTCGATGAGCACGGCATTCTTGTGGCTGAACACGGCAAGTCAAGATACCTAGATACTGGCATATGGACGAGCTTGAAAAGTGAGTTGGGCGACTTAAAGCAGATACTGGATGAGAGTTCAGACGAAGAGTCGTCCGGCGACAATGGTGACGATGCACCTGAACTATTTTCGTCAGATGGCTCACGATTACTGTTTGGCAGTCCCAAAGCTTCGAAAAGGCTGCGGCCTCTGCATCCACAACCTGTGGAGGCATTTAAGCTGTGGCAAGTCTATCTCGACAATATCAACCCTTTGGTAAAGCTGTTTCATGCTCCCACGGTGCAGCAAACGATAAGCGAGGCAAACGGCAATCTCGATGGGATACCACGGAATGTCGAGGCGCTTCTATTCGCCATCTACTGCGTTTCAGTCGAGTCCTTGAGCGACAGGGAATGCATGGCGATCACAAGAGAGTCAAAGGACGTTACAAGGCAGCGGTTTCGATCGGGCGCCCAGCACGCCTTGATCAATGCAAGCTTTCTGAAAACGTCAGATCTTATGGTATTGCAAGCGTTGACCTTGTTCATCGTGAGTAGTTTCATTTATTTTTCTATAGCTTGCAACGAAATACTGACCCTGTCGAGATATCCCTTCAGAATATCGATGCTCGCATCATTTGGATGTTGTCAGGCATCGCGCAGCGAATCGGACAACGTGTTGGCCTGCACCGCGATGGAGACGTGCTCAGGCTACCGCCTTTTGAAGCTGAGATTCGCAGACGCCTTTGGTGGCAAATTTGCATTCTGGAAGGGTTCTCTCAGAAGCTCGCCGGCACAGGAACTGGAGCGAGTGCCCAGGTTCTCATGGGGGATGTCAAGTTACCAGCCAATCTGAACGATAGCGACTTGTTCCCCGGTATGAAGGAACTACCCAAGGAATCCGATAGGGCTACCGAGATGATGTTCTTCCTCATTCGGTGTCATGTTGGCGACTTCTTCAAGCGCTTTACCTCTGCACAGACCGTGTTTGACGGCGTTTGGAGCAAATTGACCACGAATACCGTCGACGTAAGCACCAAGGAGAAAGCTATAGGCGAGCTGGAGCATCTTTTTGAACGTAAATACCTACGACATTGCGATCCATCGGTTGTCTGGCACTTGATGTGCACTCACCTGGCTAAAGCCATCGTCTTCATGATGCGCTTCATGTCATATGCTGCGAACTACCAGGGCAAGACAGAGTCTCAAGCGAAAAAAGACATCCTCTTTTCTCTGTCTTTGCAAGTATGCTCATCCCAGAATTTGGCATACACTATGAAGGAGATGCAAGGCTTCATGTGGCACGTGAATATGCATTTTCAGTGGAAGGCATTCGTCTACGTGCTCTCGGAGCTTCGATACCGTACCTCAGGTCCAGAGGTGGAGCAAGCTTGGAAGAGCGTTCAACTCACCTACGAGTTTCACCCGACGTTCGACAAAGGGCTCTCTAGGAGAGCTTTGCCCATAGCCGTCACCAATCTGGCACTTCAGGCCTGGGACGCTTACATAGCCGCAAATGGCATGCCAAGCGGAGGCGAGCCGTACTTTATCCAGCTGCTTCGTCGTCGACAACACTGCCAAAGAAAGTCAAGCACATCGCCAAGCATCTCATCCAAGCAGACCAGCACTTCCATTAACAGTTCTGCACCTTCTTCCACACCGAACGTGGTTGAGAACGCGAAGACTTACGAGCCGATGGGCGTCGATCACCTAGCTGCCTTCGACTGGAATACATCGGACCTCAATGCTAGCCTGGGCATTCCAGCCGTCATACCAGATCTGACCCCGCTCAATTACCCAGAAAATATGGACTGGTCAACGTGGGACAATCTGCTTGTCGATTTCCAAACAAACGATAACACTGTGTATCCGCCCGATATTTCGTCATTCACTTTCGAGGTGTAACCAGCTGAAGCTTTTGTCGCGTTTTATTTGTGTGCAAACTTTCACTTTCACCTTCAAATCACCTTCAATTCGCTTGCGCCGGAGTTACGGCCGAGTTGCACATGTAGGTCGCAGGTTCTGGCTACTTGGATATCTTATACCATACCACCACACTCCAGTCTGCAACATGGCCGAAGAGTCTCGCAAGCAGCTCTTGGCTGACGTCAAAAGGTAAGCAAGGGAGCCTGTCTTTACTTCCGCGCATACCATTTATGAGGCCTCTTTGCTGACTGACCCCAGCATTCGCGCAAAGAGCGAGTTCTCTGACCTCGTTATTACCTGCGGTGATGACAAGTATCAAGTGCACAAGGCCATCGTCTGCTGTCGCTCAACTGTGTTCGCTAAAGCCATCGAATTTCCAGGAAAGGTAGTCTACGCACCGACTGAGTGTATGTTGACCTTCTAACAACTTGTAGGAGGCCGAAGACAAGATCATCGATCTTTCCGACAACGAGCCGGCTATCGTCAAGCTTCTGGTACAGTACCTCTACGAGGCTGAGTTTGATCCTGCTCTTCCGTCACCCGAAGTCGACATCGAAAACGACATATCGCCCCAGACGACCCCACACAATTGTATGCGAGGATACAGAAAGTCTAACGGTCAATCCACTACCAGGTACCGCCAAGTTTGCCCGCATCACTGTTGCGGTGATCATTCGACTTCAATTGCGATGGTTTCTTCTGCAGCGAGTGCTCCAGCTCCGCCGTGAATGGCGCAGATAACTTACTGATTCACGCCAAGATGTACGAGATGGCGGACAAATACGATGTGACTGGTTTGAAGGACCTTTGCGTCGAAAAGTACAAGCGCGCCTGCCTCAGATTCTGGGATGAGTCCAAGTTCGCCCAATCCGCCTACCACATCTACTGCACTACGCCCTCCCGAGACAAGGGACTGCGCAACATCGTCTGCAAGACTCTTTCCGATCACATGAGTCTTCTTGAGAAACCTGAGATTGAGGACCTTATGACGGAGTTCAACGGGCTTGCGTTTGGCTTGCTCTTTGACAAGGCTAAGCAGTCTGGCTGGTGCGATAAGTGAGGTCGGTGTTGCAATATCGACTTGAAAACTGCAAAATACCCGCGATTGGAAAACGCAGACGTTGAGGTATTGAAAAGCAACGAGCGGATCACAGCTCCGCCCAAACAGCTCACGAACCACGATGACGGGATATGAACAATCTCAAGGGAAAATACTATCATCAACACCCATGCCCTACATGAACATAGTCTGTGATTTCCTCTCACTTCCAGTTGTTGTGCAGTTTTTGAACCAAACATTCCAGAAGATACGAGCACGGACGCAGGTGACGCAACTGTTGCTTTCTTTCACCTCAACTGCTCCTTTGCTGCCGACGATCGGGACAATATTTTTCCGCGCCTTGATCTTGTACCCCTACCACTCACTCAGTTTCAAGAAACGTTCGGACCGCCAGCGCCGCACCCCACCAAAATCTCCTCAACCTCACCACCTTTGTAGATCTCTTGCACCACAACCACCCTCTAAATCTGTCATTTTCGCCGACTTGTCTTTCTTGCTATGCGTTAAAAGCCATACTATAGTTTCATGTTAAAGAATAGTTAAAATATCTCTGTTGTATGGTGATACTGAATATTGGCGGTCCGGTCGTTTCCTGAAACTGGGTGCCACTCCCGCATCTTAACCACATTCCAAACTGTGACCTCCCGACTATGGCGGCGAATTCACGCGACCAAGTTCTGACTTCAATCAAAGAGTGAGCTAATCCAGCCAGAGCACATGAAAAACATGACTGACACTTACCCAGAGCGCTGGCGTCCGGTGCCTATTCTGATCTGGCCATCACATGTGGTGATGATACATACAATGTTCATAAGGTGATTGTTTGTCCAAGAGCGAGCTTTTTTGCGCGCGCAGTCAAGTTCGGTGGACAGGTGAGCACCAAAAGATCTAGGTTTTGGTGGTTGCTGATTGTGTACAGGAGGCTCAAACTGGAACTATCAATCTTCCGGAAGATGAGCCCGCGGTTATAAAGCTGCTTGTACAATACCTCTATGAAGGCGAATACGATCCTATTCTTGTCTCGGCCGGAGGTAGGGAGGGTCAGACGACACCAGCTCGTGTCCTGAAGCCAAACCTGCGAAATGATGCTGGATTCGGTCAAAAGTACAATTATCGCTTCCCTCACACTTGTGCGACCGGGTTGGGTAGCTGTGGACTACCTCTGGTATGCCCACACCATCGCTGCGGTCAGAACTGTGGTAGCTCTTGCGCGTCGTTCACGTGCGAGCTCTGTACCACTCCAGGCAAACCACTTCTTCCGCCAATTCAAGGCGACGCTAGCCAACTTCTGATTCACACAAAGATGTATGAGGTGGCGGACAAGTACGAAGTTGTTGGTCTCAAGGACCTGGCAAAGGAGAAATTCGCTCGTGCTTGTGAACGTTTCTACAACACCCCAGAATTCCCAGTCGCCGCACATCACGCTTTCTCAACTACCCCAGAAGATGACAAAGGTCTGCGAGACGTGGTCAGTGCGAATATTTCTAAGCACATGTGGTTGATAAAGATGGCGAAAGTTAAGGGCTTGCTGACGCAGTTCAATGGCCTAGCACTGGGCATTTTGGAGCAGAAGATCGAGGAGAACGGCTGGTGAATGTCGAGTTAGCTTTGCGAGGAACCAAGTGGGAAATACTGCATTCTAAGAGCGTGGGATCAAATAATCTTTGTAGGCCCTGGGTTCGTCATCCGGTGCGGCGGGGCGCGAGCCAAAGCTTTTGCCATGCCTCTGGAAGATAGTTTGCTGCGATCTGGCCAGACGTGACGATGTTCTTCTTCAGCGTACAAGTCAGTACCGATCTCGGAATTTTGGTACCAACTCTTTATAATTTACAAACTGTGCTCTTTCTCAGGCCTGATGTACATACATCATTCAAGACTGCGCGATCTCAGCGAACTCAGCACCTGTCACACTCTCGGCTACGCCAGGATACGTCTGAACCTTTATGAGTCTTGAGCCCAGCTTTTGAATGGATTCTTACCTATCAGCCTTTTCCCGGTCTCTTACAGACATACGGGCTAGGCGCTGCCGTTTTGCTGTGGGTCAATCACACCAAGTGGTGAATAAACACTTCTATTCTGCATCGCATCCGGAAAGAGATCTTCCAGCTGCAGTTCACGTTCACCGTGATGTCAGACTTGCCAGCTATGACATTTCGTGCATTTTCAAGTTCGCTTTGCACGTGCCCTCGCAACGATCCTCCGTCTCGACCCCTCCCCCACTATCCACCTCCACTGCATCCAGCCACAGTACCCACCCCGCCCACTCGCTCAATACAAACCACCATGACCGGGAGAGCATATGAAAGCCTTTCTGAAAAGCTGAAAGGGTGAGAACAGATTGTGACTATTGCAGCAGAACAAGGCTGACATTCATTCAGCCTCTACGAGTCTGCAGATTACAGCGACCTTACTATCACTTATGGACTCGAAACGTTCAAAGTACACAAGGCGATAGTATGTTCGCAGTCGGAGTTCTTCAAAAGAGCTGAGAGGTTCCCTGTTGGTAGAGTAAGTTCTCTGGGCGTGCTAGCGCCTGCTCATAGTCATCATACGAGAGGTCTCTGATTCTGGACTAGGAAGCTGCAAGCGACACAATTGACCTTCCCGAAGACAATCCTGCCATTATCAAGCTGCTCGTCCGGTACCTGTATGAGGCCGAGTACGAGCCTGTGTTCACCAAGCCCGATCCGTCACAGTGCAACATCGAGCGCATCCAGGTTCGGGGATCCCGACTTGACGGCTACCATTACTGCTTTCCTCACACGTGTTGCAAGGGCTGTCCAAAGCCAGGGCACAAAGTCTGCCAGCATCATGAGTGTAATGACAGCACGTGCCAAGATAGCTGCACCAACTTTGTATGCGATAAATGCTGCCCAGATTACACATCAACCGATGACAAGCGCATCCTAAAAGAAGATCCTAGTCAATTCATACTCCATAGCAAAATGTACGAGATCGGCGACAAATACGACGTATCGGCTCTCAAGGAATTAGCTCAATCAAAGTTCACCTACGCGTGTTCCCACTGGTGGAACACAGAGTACTTCGCCCCAGCCGCCCACCACGCCTTCTCCACCACCCCGGAGACCGATAAGGGTCTTCGAGACATCATAAGCACCACGATCTCGCGCCACATGGAGCTGCTAAACAAGCCTGAAGTGGAGGCTGTGCTGAACGAATTTAATGGCCTTGCTGTGGGTATTCTGAAGTTGCGCGCAAAGGAATTAGGGTGGATCTGAGTGGTATTTGTGTCTTTGAGGTGTTCGAGGCATGGCGACTGGTGGGAGCATGGATATAAAAACTGGATTGATCAAGAGCGCGTCATCTATTGGTATTCAGTGCCGTATTCAGTCTCGCCTCAATCTTTTCAGGTACGGCGAATGATCAAACCGACACATCACCGCACAGCACAGAGAGATACAGAGAGGAGGTAGGGTGTCACTTTTCTTTAGGCCGGTTCAACCCGTATGTGTCCCTTTCACTTTGGTAACGTACGAGAAGCAGATTGCGATACGCACCACTTGACATGCACCAATATCATTTGTCATAAATACCTATGGTATGTTACTGTGAACAGATTGGCTTGATAGGAGTGTAGTAGGTATAGTGTAAGTATGTTGTAAACTTTTCAAGTATCTACACCCTCCATCCATTCTATCTACAAAACCGCAAGCGTCGCTAACCACCCGTCCCAAATACGCCCGAACCTCAAAAGAATATCTTTTCCTCTCCTACTCTAGTTTTTTATCGATGCGATAATCTATCCAAACGCAGCTCCGAAATTAGTGCTGTCTTTGCACGCAATCCCACTCATACTACTCATAGTTAGCACCACCCCACATTGTCTACATTTGTATTTGGCTTACAACTCGCCCATCTTCATCGCCCGTGTACACGCTCCTCTCAAGCGGGAGTATACACGTTATTGGCGCAGCGGTGCGCTCGATCATAGGATCGCCGTGGGCGAGCACGTTGACGAGGTCGATGGACCATGTTGGAGAGGGTCGGGCGGGAGTTGTGTGTGCGGCGGAGGAGGGGGCAGTGAAAGGCGTGTTGGGAGTTGGTGTGAGGTGGAAGATCTAGTGGTGTTAATAAGTGTACTTCAAGACAGTGACATGTATATGGGGGAGTTGTAGAAGGCTTACCTTGACAATCCCGCGCCTATGACCCGTGAAGATTAGTTCGCGTTCACACCATTCGTTGCCCACGCCTTCGTAGACCGCGATGGAAGTGACCCCTTCTGTGTCGTCGTCGCCATCACACACATCCTCATCCAGCAACACCGTACCATTCAGCGTTGTGACAATTAATCGCGGCCCAACAGCAAGCACGATATGTCCAGTGGCGGAGTTAATGCGCGCAGCCTGGATCGGGGTCCTGGCTCGTCGCTGTCGCGGCCCAAGGTCGAGCTCGCGGACAAATTCATTGCGGTTCAGGTCCCAGAGGAACACCTTGCCCCCTTGGTCTGCGCTGAGGAAGGCAGAGAAAGCGCGGCTCGCTGCGAGGCTGACGACGGGGGATTTGTGGCCGAATAGACTTGTTGCGTTCTGCAGCTCGATGTGGCCCTTCTCTGCTCGGATGACGTTCCAGAGAGCAAGAGTACAGTCGGTTCCCGCTGTGATGAGAGTGCGGCCGTCGACGAACAATGAGGTGGTGAGTTGGCCGGAATGCAGGTGTTCGAAGAGTCCGAGGAGGCGTTTGGAATGCGAGTCGTAGAAGCGGACGGATCCGTCTGTAAAGCCCCACTCCATAAATACGTTGTAATGGGGCGGAAGGTTATGTCTGAACGGCGCTGAGCACAGCAGCTTCTCGTTCTTAGAAACGTAGTTCAGTGAGGCGATACGGTCGTGTGCGTCGAGCAGGGTACCAGGTACACGGTGGAGACTCTCGGCGGCGGTGTCGAGTTTCGTGCCCTTCGCAACGTTTTCTCTCGACGGGTGCGGTCGTTGAAAGACTTGCGTAGGCGTCTGGCCGAAGTTGTTGATCACGCTGATCTTCTGAGCACGTTCTTTCTCGTCGACAATGGAGTCCAGATCAATGGCACCCTGATACGTCATCCAGTGGAAGACATTGGCTGCTTCTACAGCTGCTTCACCGCGCTGCTTGTGGCCGAAGATCAAGTCGATCCAGTGATGCAAGTTTGCGCTAACGTGGGGGCTCTCGAGGGCCTCACGCTGTTTGGCGATGAAGATGGCTGGGTCACCTTTAGCCCATGGAGGTAGCTGAACGTTGTCAATGCTCGACCCGTCAGAGCGCAGGCCAAAGTTGTATCCATTGACATTGGTGAGGAAGTCTGGCAGGAAGAAGAATTCTGGCGTAAGCTCGCGCACATCCGCCATGTTCTTGTTCGACGCTGATTCCCACGCATTCTGAATCGAGTAGAACATGCGATCCGCATGGTCCCAGGTGCCGCCCTGGATCAGGAAAAACGCAGCGCTGTAAGGCTGCAGACGCATCAGGTAGGACGCAACCGTCATAGCCGAGGAGTAATGCGTGCCAAAGTGAAAGGCGTGGTCCGGATCGCCCATCTCAGCAAACGAGCTGAAACGCTCACGTATCGACTGCTCCTGCCGTGGATGCTGGATACCGATCGGCTTGCTTAGGTCGCGAAAGTTGCGGGGGTCGGTCAAGTCCAATTCTTCGCTCTCGTAGTTTGAGATCACCCAAGGGAAGACAGGGTACTGTGTGAGGTCGTTGAAAGTTCGCCCCGCCAACGTATTGACGAACATGAGGTAATGGAAGTTTGAGACTTCACCCTTCAACCATTTTTTGGTTGCTGGATGCGACGACGCAGAGCCAAAAGCGGAGGCGAAGCGGGACCCGAACGTTTGTGGTGCTTCTTCGATGTTACGCAACGAGTCGAGACGCCACGCAATCTCTGAGTTCACCAGCTTTTCTGGATTGACAACGTGTGAGGCTCGTTGCAGTACCCTACCATGAATGTCGTTTCGCGCTTGTGCAGAGATTGCAGTGAGCAGGTAGCTACGCCCGTCATCGAAGAAAATCTCGATCGCGACATCGCGGTGCAGGAAGCGGCGCTTCGAAATGCTGATGACCTCACTCCACTTCCAATGCCTCGCGGACTCTTCCTGAGTTCTGGGTGGTGGTCGCCGATTCGTAACCGCTTCTTTGCCAGCAATAACCTGTACATAAGGGTCACGCTCGTCAGGGGGCGCCTGCCAGACTCGCACAATCTCGCCGTCTGACCTCTGGAAAAAGTCGTCCAGAAGATAGAGGCAGTCCTTGCCCACGATGAGCAAGCCTTCGATAGCTTCCAGACCGACGACGCGCGAGATGTTGCAAACATACTGCACCTGATCACCTCGGTTCAGACTGCGCATGACCTTCCGATTCTTGTCTTCGAAGCCATCGTCATCCTCGTACAAAGCATCGACCATCTCGAAGTCTTCTTCACTACCCGATGCGTCGTCATTCTGCGACTCTTCTCTGGGAAGGGTCGATGGTGTAGCAGACCGACGCCCAATCGGTGTGACATCTAGTGCGTCTTTTGCTGGTATTGCTGTCACGTTAGTATCGAGTTTCAGCCTGCCCATTGGATCTGTGTCTTTGCGCTTGGGCTGGTACTGCTGGTCACGATTTGTGTTGTCAAGGATGGTACGCATACGTCTGCGGTCGCGGCCCTCGGTTTCATCGAGGCGCCACTTGGCTGGTGGGCTGTTGTCAAAAAGTGCGCATGGACCCTTGAGCTGGTAGTCGAGCTTAGCGAGAACCGTCTGCAGGTAAGTTGCATTGTCCTGCTGATCCTGAAGCACCCGTTGGTGTTTGATGCGCTCAGAGGCGTGAATGTTTGACCTCCAGTGACCGGTCGAGTTTTCGTGATGATTCCAGACATTCTCGGACGTGAGCTCTTCTGCTTGCCACTGTTTCAGCTTCTCCTTTCTCCTTCCAATGCGCCTTGCCGATGTCTCTTCCGTTCGCTTGTTCTGCTCGTGCGCAAACTCCTCCCATGTTCTTGTCAACGATCCATAGAAGAAGGTATCAAGGTCTACCCTGTGCTCGCTAAACCATTGCAAAAAGGTCTCATTGTCAAGTTCTACGAGCTTCTGGAAGCCTTCGTAGAGGTTTCTCTTGTCGGAGTGCATGGCGTTTTCAAGGATGGACGATGTCTCCTGGGGCTTTTGCATGAGCAGTAGTCGCCAGAAATTTGCTGCAGCCAAGCGCACTTGTTCGTGTTCCGACGACAGCTTGGTATAGAAGAGGTAGCAGATCATCTTCAACGAGAAAGTCTCGGTATTCGCCGACGAGAGGATGATCGGTTGCCAATACACCATCTTTTCAATGATCGATGTGGTGTTGGACCCGTCCTCAGAATCGTCTGGATCAGCAAGCTGTAGCAACGCGACTTTGAGGAAAGTGGCCCTCATGGTTTGGATCGCCTGTATGCACAACCTGACAGACTTGATCGCAGCTATGTCGGGCCGTTCAAGGTACTCCAATAGGAAACCTGTGAAATCCAGTAATGGCTCGGCTCCATGCAGGAACCAACCCTCGAATACAGCCTCCGATATGTGGCTGACGAACCGCGATAGATTTATAAGGACGCGAGGCTCATGAAGAAGATTCTGGTCCAGCTGCAGAGCGTTCTTCACGGATGAGAGAATTTGGCGTAGTATATATGATTCAAAGTACGCTTGGTGCTCCTGGAAGCCTGGTGGCGTCTTCATGAACAGACCGAGGCCCGGGAAGTCTTTCCGGGTAAACAGTTGCTCTTTGAAGACGTCCAAAACGACCTCGAGCATGGCCTCGACCACGGAGCTGCCCACTTTCATCGCAACGGGTGCAGTGTTTCTCGGGGAGAGGATGGGGTTGAGAGGTGGTTGTCTAGCGGCCTTCTTTGCTTTGTCAGCTGAGACGAGAACAAACGACGATGCTCTCCGGAAAGGTATTACTCTCTGCGCTCCAGGAGATGCAGTGACGGGAGCATTGCTAGTGCGTATGATTGGAGTTTGCTGACTGCTGGCACCGGATACCGGCTGTATGACCACATCCTGGCCTTCGAAGGTCAAGGCTGAGCCTCTCGACAGTAGTTCGGTCTCTGCACTGACGCTGTCGGAGGTGACAATCACGGGATACAGAACGAAGAGCAGCTCTTGAACGTAATTTGACGTATTCGCGTGATCACGAAAGACCTCAGATCTGGCATGCAGCTCAGACAAGAACTGAATAGCAGAATTAAGCACAACGGCGTAGTTGTTGAGGCGCTCTGATTGCGGTGCTCTTGTGTCTGTTCCTGTTAGCATCGCCATGGAGGATGGTGTGAGTGCACTTACCAACTGTAGGCTGCTTCGCATTGAGAGACATTGTCCTACGCCGCCCTCTTGTCGGGGTGCCATCGCCGTTCTCTTCTCTTGCTCGGTCGGCGTTGGCTGTCTCACGGTCTCGTACGATGGTGCGCAGTCCGGTGTCCAGCATCGCGGTGATGACCGAAAAGATCTCGGGATATGCTATGCTTAGCTTTGACTGTGGTGAGTGTGTCATAAAGATGTCAACCAGGTTGAAAACGTCAAAATCCCGCTCAAAGTCAATAGTAGCCACGTCACGGCCAAATAGTACTGCGAAGCAGATGGTCCAGACCCCAGGTGTGTTCCACCAGTTTCGAAGTCTGTTCTTCATAACAGTGAAGCCTCCAGTCTTCTCGCCAAATTTCTTGACGTAAGGCGGGCCGTTGGTGACAAGTAGACGCGCTAGTATCTTTGCACCAAGTACAACTACGCGCTGATCAGTCTCAGCGAGCAGGTACAAAAGCCACTTCCCCGTCACGTTCTTGGCAAAACGGACAATCTCGTGGGGGTTGTGTGGATCGCACAAAAACTCCGATAGTAGGTTCAGTATTGCTATGCCCAGGTCGGGTAGGGATATGGGTGCTGCTTCCGGTCCGTTCGAAGAAGGACTAGAGGACCGCGGTGTGAGCGTGGGTGTTAGGCTGGGCGGTGTCCCTCTTCGCAGGCGAAGAGTGCTTGCCTTGGGTCGCAATGCTCGTTTAGCGTAAGATGCACGACTATCGTGCAAAGCGTATGTGACGAACAGGGAGAGCGATCGAGCATTCTCCCCATTGAAATTGATATGCAGGAGTGCTTTGAAGGCATCGAGAAACAGTGGGAATGTCTGTGGGGTAAATGTCTCGCCTTTTAGCGCATCTGTCAAGCGTTTGACCACCCCTACCATCTCTGTCAGTCAAGCTCAAAATGGCACAGAGGCACACATACTGATTCTGTGAAATCGTTTGGCATTGTAATGATGGTGCTTGCTGCCCTTTGCAAACTGTACAAACTGTGTGTAATACTTCTTTTGCGTGTTCAGCGACGTTGTTCTACGCCAGATCTCAAGGTCCACAAGAAGAACACGGTAGGCAAGCGGGTTGATGATGAGCGACTCCTCCGGATGTTGCTCGTCATAGCCAACAAACCGAAGTATGATAGACAGCAACTGCGACACGAATACCTCACACTGTTCCGGGGTAACATCGAGCGACGAAGCGTTTCGCATGACCAGGCCGCCCATTGCGAATCCAATCTTTTGACGCAGCACTTCAGCAAGGATCGCAAATCCGTTGCTTTGCTCCATGGCTTCGCAATTCCGCCAATTGCCCTCGACTGCCTCCAGAAGGATCTTGACAGCCCGCAGGACACTCTTCAGGGATTGCGCGGCTTGCACCAACTTCAGTCCAACAGCCGCGCAGCCACCGATGCGCCAAATGGCATCGTCCAGTGATTGAGGGACTACGACGACCGGATTACCTGATAATCTACCAAATCCACGCGCCTGTGACAAAGCATCGTTGACTGAAGGGACAGCAGCATTGATGATGATAGGCGTGCTGTGAGCCCTTGTATACCTATGAAGGGACCTTGCTGAGTCCCTCGACAGCGACTTGATCAACTGAGATTCGTCAATGGCATTTCTGTCATCATCATCCATTACCGAGCTGGGGGAGAAGCTTAGCAGTATCTTTGACTCTGGCATGAGGTAGCTTGCGTTGGAGCGAATCGCTGTTACGATGTCCGAGCGCTCTTCCTTGCCAGGATGTAGTATCTCGTTGTGAACATGCAGCTCTGCTGATGTGCGATACGTCTGGAAAGAGCCGAGCCTGTCCTGAAAATTACCGCAATACCTTGGGCCTAGCTTGTGGTAAACAGCGATTAGTTCGTCTGACAAGGGCTCTGAGAAAAGGTGGAAAGACGCGACGGATAGCTTGGAGGTGAGCACGTTCCTGCCTAGTCGAGGCGCAAGATTGCGAGGTGTGCCCAAGAAGGCCAATATGTGGTGCTTTGGGGTGCTTGAGGACAAGGAAGCGAAGCTCTCCTGACTGCTGTCGAGAACGGGTGGATGTGAGGGATAGTGTGCCTTCATGGTCTCTGTGAACTCGCCATCGACGAAGATGGAAGCTTTGTGGCTGCCCATGCCCAACCCCTTCGCGCGGCGATGTACAATGGCAATGTGGTACCACCTCTCCTCCTCGAAACGAGGCGCTTTCTTGAAGCGGACGCTTGGAACCACGCCAGATGCGTGGCCCATGTATGTCTGCAATATGAAGCAGCGGGTATCCTTCTCTAGGTATGCCATCAAGAAGCAGGTCTGAGTGTCATCGTATGCACCAAACAGGGTGGTGTGACAGTTGAGATCGTACTTGTCTACTCGAATCCAAGTTGCGAATGTGTAGCCACCTCCCTGGGATACAGGTGGGAAGGGACGACCGATATCTGGGAGCTCAATGGCGCTGAAGCCATGGAGGGACAGGTCGAACTGTATGAAGTGAGGGGCTCGCGAAGTCTGCATACCTCGGTGGAGAAACTCAGCAGCCTGATCAGATGAGGCTGCTTTGCGGAAGAGGTAGTAGGCGTCGTCGAGCTTGCTGATGCCATACTCTATCAGGGTGTCTGCAAGATCCAGCAGGAGGCCGGCCTCGGTGGCGGCGCACTTGTTCTCGAACAAAAGCGGCAGGATGAAGCTGAGGATGCCGGTGATATGCAGCCCGGCTTTGTTGTACGAGGAAAGCTTGGTGATGTCGAGTACGGCGAGCAGGACAGCGACCGAGAGCGGCTTTGACTTTGTGCCGGGGGCGTCTTCGCCAGAGAGGCCCCGCCAGAAGTGGAAGATGGTGGGCATGATGTCTGGGTTCTGCAGGACCTCATTGCCGCTGAAGAGCTTCCTCAGATGGCTGCGCAGGGGGTCGAGGTCAAAGGTAGCATCGCCGTACGCGGAGCGTGGACTAGAGACGATGACCTCTGCGTGTCCTTGTTCTGTAGGGGCTCCCTCGTGCTGTGGCTGTGCTGGCTGTGCTGGCTGTGCTTGGTCGACTATGGCATCGACGTGTCTGAAGATGCGTGTCATGGCCTCGTCGCCCAGTGCAAAGGCGAAGAGGCTGCCGAACAGCTGCTCCTGGCCTGCATCGTCGCGTCTGCTCTCTGCGTGTCCACCCAGTATGCCGGTGCTGGCCAGGGCCTGCTCGAGTGCACTCCAGCCGCCATCCTGGACGCGCCGGGCAAAGAAGCGCCGGTTGCCCGCGTGCTCGTTCAGGGCGTCGGACAGGACGTCCAGCGTGGCCTTGATGACGTCGAAGAAGTCGATGCGGTCGGGCGGGGTGAGGGCGGCGGGCCTGTAGAAGCCGGAGAGGGAGCGCAGGGTGGTGAGCAGCACCTCGAAGCCGCGCACATGGCGGAAGGCGTCTTTGGTGTGCGTCTGGTCGCTCGCGTCGATGAGCAGCTGGCGCATGCGGCGCAGGGCATGGCTCTGGCTGTGCAGTGTGGCAGACGTTGGCGGGGATGATTCGGCGGCGCGGAGCAGGTCGTCGGCCAGCCCACGCAGCTCTACGATCTGGTCGTTCATGGGCGGGACCCGCGAGGCCGCCGTCGAGGACCGGTGCGGGCGTGTCGTCGCCATGGCTGCCTTCAATCGCGGCCACGGCTGCGCGAGCTTGTAAGGGTCGAAGGGCACAGCGAGAACAGGTCAATCATCTCTCGGCAGGGACGTGCGGCATGGACAGGCAAGTTTCAAGGTTTCAAGAACTCAAGCCTTCAAGACTCCAAGACCTCAAGGCGTCGTGCGTGTGGCCGCGTGTAGCGGGTGAAGGGCTGCGGTCATCGACCGTGTTCTTGGCCTTGACCGGTTACGTCGACGCACCACCACCACCACCACACCACGCGTATCGAAAGGTGAGGCTAGGAAACGCCCGAGCTTGGACCGGCGTCTCAAACACCCCCAAGCTCCAGGCATCCACTTTTCGGAGCTGGTGCTGCAACGACAGCACGGAAGAATGCACGCAATCCACGCAATCCACTCAAGAATGGGCCTGTACTCGCGAGCACTGCTAGACTGCGTAGCCAACATGCAGCACGCAGGTCACGGGTTGTCTCACGCGGGCCGCTGCTGTGCTGCTGATGTCGAGCCGGCGTTCACGAGGAGCTGCTACGCCACTGCGCCGGCTACGGCCGCGGCGGGGCTGAGCTCTCGAGACGCAAACAGCCAGCAGCCTCGACGACCTCCGTACAGCACATAGTGGTCGTTGTAGCATGGAGATGGCTTCAGTATATGATGACTAGAAGCTCGAATTCTTTGAAAGGACAAGCTCTGCCTGTCCACTGTTGCTCTCGCTGTCGCTGTCGCAATGACGAGCGCGTGCGGCGTCCGCGATGGGCCTAGCGCGCAGGGAGGCCGGGGTAGCTTTGGGCTTGGCAATGATGCATCATGTGCGGCCTTAGATAAGAGCTCCCAGCTCCCCCAAGCTCTCCAGCCATCTCCACCTCCACACCTCTCCATCACTCCATCCCTCTTCCTTCCACACATCTCACACATCTCCTTGCACTTGTTCAGCTTCTTCCGTACTCTATCCCTCACTCTCTCTTCATTCAGCCTCGCCGCGCGAGACACCACTGCCACCATGAAGTACGCCTACGCTATGCTGCCGGCGCTGGCCGCGGCCTCGCCCATGATCCAGGTTGGCACCATTCACAACGACGCTGCTCCCATTCTGTCGTCGACACAGAGCAAGGAGATTGCCGACAACTACATGGTTGTCTTCAAGAAGCACGTCAAGCACGAGCACACAAAGAACCACCACGACTGGGTCCAGAGCATCCACACAAAGGCCCAGAGCGACCGCATGGAGCTGCGAAAGCGCTCCCAGTTCCCCGTCACCTCTGACGTCTTTGAGGGTCTCAAGCACACATACAACATCGCCGGCGGCATCCTCGGTTACTCGGGTCACTTCGACGAGGAGACCATCGAGGCCATCCGCAGGCATCCTGACGTAAGTTGTTCCCAGCCACTTCCTTAGCACCCATGAGCTTGCTCGTTGCATCCCGGGTTTCAGCCGTCTCCAGCCAGCTCCACAGCAAGAGCACGTTCGTTGGCAGCCAAAGTCGAAAGACAGCAGCTCCGCGGCGCGTCTCTGCGAGTGAAGAGCGGTGCTGCACTCCATGCGTGAGCTCGAGACAGTGCATCCGAGCTCCAGGTCAGCTGCCTGTTGGCGTGGCGATGGCTGGGGCTGGCGCCTGGAGATAAGCAGCTAAGCCGAGACACGCAATCCCGCGCAATCAGCACGTGATGCGCCATTCAGGTACTGGTACCTGCCTTAGTTGCTCGGGCTAACGTCATCCGATAGGTCGACTACATCGAGCGTGACTCCGAGGTCCACACCCTTGGTGGTGACGACTACGAGACGGAGAAGAACGCCCCCTGGGGTCTCGCCCGTATCTCGCACCGCGACTCGCTGAGCTTCGGTACCTGGAACAAGTACCTCTACTCGGCCGATGGCGGTGAGGGTGTTGACGTCTACGTCATCGACACTGGCACCAACGTCAAGCACGTTGACTTTGACGGCCGCGCCCACTGGGGCAAGACCATCCCCAACGGCGATGCCGACGAGGATGGCAACGGCCACGGCACTCACTGCTCCGGCACAGTTGCTGGAAAGAAGTACGGTGTCGCCAAGAAGGCCAACGTCTACGCCGTCAAGGTCCTTCGCTCCAACGGCTCTGGCACCATGTCCGACGTCGTGAAGGGTGTCGAGTGGGCTGCCCAGGCTCACAGCGACACCGTCAAGGCCGCTAAGAACGGCAAGAAGAAGGGCTTCAAGGGCTCTGCTGCCAACATGTCTCTCGGTGGTGGCAAGTCTACCACGCTTGACCTCGCTGTCAACGCTGCCGTCGATGCCGGCATCCACTTCGCCGTTGCTGCCGGTAACGACAACGCAGACTCCTGCAACTACTCGCCCGCTGCTGCAGCCAACGCTGTCACCGTCGGTGCCTCCACTCTCCTTGATGAGCGTGCGTACTTCTCCAACTACGGAAAGTGCAACGACATCTTCGCCCCTGGTCTCAACATCCTTTCCACATGGATCGGCTCTGAGCACGCCACCAACACCATCTCTGGTACCTCGATGGCCTCGCCCCACATTGCTGGTCTCCTCGCCTACTACCTGTCCCTCCAGCCTGCCAAGGACTCGTCCTTTGCTGTTGCCGACATCACCCCCAAGAAGCTCAAGGCTAACCTCATTGCCGTCGGTACCACCGGTGCCCTCACCGATGTGCCCTCCAACACTGCCAACATCCTCGCCTGGAACGGTGGAGGCTCTTCCAACTACACCGAGATTGTTGAGAAGGGTGGCTACAAGTCCACAAAGGCTGCTGAGAAGGAGCCCTCCGAGTACACCATCACCATCCCCTCCGTCTCTGAGATTGAGAAGGAGGTCGCTGATGAGTTCGAGAAGGCCAAGGGCGCAGCCGGCCGTGCCACCCACCGCGTCGGTGGCAAGCTCTCCGAGCTCGAGTCTGAGATTGAGGACTTTGTTGCCGAGGAGATGGAGGTCATGTTCAAGGAGTTCAAGGAGCGCGTCGCTCGCGAGTAAACTACTCGTCTCTATTTGACTTGATCGATGCACTGCATAGTGAGCGGACGTAGGCTTTGTTTCCCACACCGTAATAGTATGATACATGATCTATCAGGCGTTTGGTTTTCAGCAAGGTGCATATCTCATTGGGCCAGTTTCATCTCTCGTATCTGTTTTGGTATGTCGACAGGAATTACAACGAAGGGCCTGGATAGATGAATATATCTGTACCTTCTCCATTGACTCTACGTAACCCAATCGCCGTGATATCGTCTTCTTTTCGAGCCCGCTGCCCAGCCTCACGCCCTACCTCGATCGTCCTGTCCGAGAACAACATCCCCATTACACACACCGTTATGCATGCACGCTGATGTCCGCATGAAGAGTAGCTACCCAGCACACTCAGACATATTGCATCGACCGATCAGATCAGTCCCGTGGCGCTGTCAAATGAGACATATATAAAAAAAAAACACTAAGAACGCAGACAAGTGCTGGAGGTAAGTAGCTAGCTTTCTATAGTCCTTACGTTTTAATCTATGTGCTGTCACCTGGCCCGTATGCCTTTGGTGTTCAATAGTTGTAGTCGAGTAGCTGTAAGGTCTTGCTTGTTGGGTGTTGGGATGAGGGTTTGATCGTGGTTGTGTGGCGTGTGGGATTGGGGTAGGTAGATATGTCTTTTTTGTTTAATAAAGTTGTAAATAGCGAATGCTAAAGATGTGCATTGTTCTAGTGATTCAAAGGCGAAGTCGCGCTTTAGGGTTAGTAAAAATGTTTGTGTAGGCCAGCCACCATAGCACAATATCTGCCAAGTCAAGCCATGCGAGTACGCCACCACTATGGATCAGTCAGCTTACACGCATGTATCCTGTGATTTCGCCTCTCTCTCGACCAACGAGAAACCCATCGAGCGGAAGGTATGTATACTAGCCACGCCGGCGAGTTCACCTCAGCCTTTCTTATATGCGTGTCTGCGATACTGTTCTACAATACTCTTCTGCGACCTCCTCTACGATAACCTCCTGCGATCCTGGAATGATTACGACAGACGCCAGTCCACCCACAACCGGTGGCATTGAGCTATCAGAGTTCACAGTACCATCGTTGTATTCGATGGACGGTAGCGCCACTCATGAATCAACTGATCAAGCCTCGCTGCTCGATCATCACAACAACGAGCCTGACTCCCTTTCTCCGCCTGAGGAAGTCGCGCAACAAGAAGGCTGGCTAAAGACTAAACACCCAGGCACCGCTATAGCGATTGTTGGTGTTTATCTTGCTGGTACATATCACCCCGCTCTCACATGCGCTGCTGATGATCAAGTCAGCCTGGTTGCTCGCCATTGCGTATTACGCGTTTTTCAGCCTGATCGACGGAAAAGGCGTTTCGAACGCATTCGCCTTACGACAATCGCAGGTGTCGACGCTCTCGCTCCTTCTGATCACCGGATTCCGTACTGCTATCGTTGCGGTACTCGGCGCTTGCTTCACACAGTACTTATAGCGCCTCCTACGTATAAATGTCTGGAAGTCGGTCTTATTGATGATCTGTTCCAGATCAGAAGCAACATACTAGGACTTGCAAAGCCTAAGGTCTTCTGTAAAACTCCAGTCCTTTTTCTGGCAGCCGTACTATCTTGGCTTGTGCCATTGGCGACGGTCTACCCGCCTGGTGCCTTGACCATCCAGTCTGAGTTACACCGCTCCACCACGGTTGTCAGTGCTTCTATCATGATCCCGGAGCCAAGTCAATTTCGTGACCTCGCTGATCTTATAAAACTTGTTCAACTTTCGGGACGCTATTATAACGACAGGCAAGCAGGCAATTACTCGGTTAGAGCCGTTTCGGTGATGTATTAATAAGTCAGCCAATTCAATTACTATTGAATAGTTCTGACCGAGAAGTGGCCCCGCCCCCGTGCTATCGAGCTTGGTCAACTATGTCACGTCTACTGGTCAAATCGCCCCCTTGGCGCCATTGACAAGTGAAAATTCGTCGTATGTACTGACGATGGAAGGACCACGCGTCCAGTGTCACGACTTGACGACTACTACCAGGTTAGTTGACTTTGTACGCTCTATCACGTTGGTAGTCTTCAACGGAACATGGAACGACTACCAGCCTAGCTTCACGCTCACTAGAATGTATTCCATGGGGTATCTTGTCCCACCCAAAGACACATGTTCTGGCTGCTCGATCAAACAGTGCTGCAACTTACGTTTTGAAAACGCCACCGTCACCATGCTCGTCGAGGAACGAATTATGCGATGCGAATCATACACGACTGTGTATCGAGTAAATGTCACGCACGTCAGAGGAGTACAATACATCACATACACCACAGATGTCGAAGAGAGGCTACAGATCAGCAAAAAACTGAACTGATTTGGGATTTAACTTCAGTGGATAAAACGTCAAACGCTACAGAAAGATATCAGCACGGCACGTTCGGTTTACATACGTGGAACCCAGCAGACATTGTTCAGATACTGAAAGATAAAATGAAAAGTGTTTACTGGAGAGCTACGGTACCTTCGTGGATCTCCTAGACGCGAAGCCGTGCTACTCTGGACTCTATTGGTAGGTATCTTGACTATCAATGGAGCGTATCCGTATATCGGTCGAATGTGACTTCGGAGGAAAAACATACCAGATGCCCAATGGCACTGAGATTCATCTCATTACCTTGATACGATCCATGGATATCTTTGACAGGGGTAATGTTATCCCATAATCGATGAGTCTCTGGGTTGTAACTGAATCATGCAGACTACACAACGCTTCAAGACAGCGTTTTCAACACGGATCGCTTCGGGCGGAACAAAACTGGTAATTATGATCCAGAGAGGTCGCTTAATGTGACAGGTGCATCAATCAACTCCTTCCTGGCCAACATCACTATTTCTGGGCTCTCGCTAAACACCTGGTACGGCAACGTCAGCGTCAGTGATACCCAGTCGAGAAACGTGTACCGCTTCTCGCATCCCGTCAACATGCTCCTTCCCTACGGACTCTGCCTAGGTCTGACTCTGGTGTTCATTGTTCTCGGACTGAGTTCGCTGAAACTGAACGGTACGCCCGCTACAGACGGTGGCTTTCTGCAGATCATGATGACTACGACGGGCGACACAGCAATGAGCCGGGAAGCGAAGGCGGGGTCTTTAGGGGGCAGTAAAAATGCTCCAAAGGCATTGTTGGATTTGAACGTCAGATTTGGAGAGCTGGTGGGTGAAGCAGATACGACGTCTTCAAAGAGGTTTGGGTTCGGGACTGTGGAAGAGACAGTGCCGTTGAGAAGAGCGAGGTGAAGATCGATAGGTGCAGTCACTGCTTAAATGGATGCGATGTAGTGGGTGATAACTACGGGAGATTTAATCTATTGGTACTATCACAATACGCTGGCTTTCTCCATGTTACAGTAGCTATCTTTGGCCGACATCTCAGCCTACAGAGACCCTACTTTCTTAGCCTCGATTGCCCGCCGTTTCGATCGAGTCTCACGCTCATCACAGACCGCAGTGACGCTGTCCTCACGTTTGCGTTTGCACGTGTCCTCCAGTTCAAAGTGACACGCTATGGCATGCATATGATCGATCCATTCACGCACATCAGGGAAATCCCACGTGTCACCCTTACAAGGCGTCGTTTGCACAATGCCGTGCTGCAGCCAAGAGAGCCTGCTCTCAAGCCAATCAGGCTTCACTGTGATGTTCAACGATCCCAGTATGCGCTGCAGCTCTTTGGTTGAAGGGATACTCCGGGGCTCATCGACACCAGGGCGGAACCACGACCACGGGCACACGCATAGCAGTGCCGTAGCCACAGGCAACCAGAGCTCGCCAAACAAATCAGAGATGACGCGTATCTTCTTCAGGACGTCCGTAGTGGGCCGGCCATAGTCCTGCTCGAACATGTACTCCCGCAATCCCTTGCCAAAGGAAAAATGGGGCGGCTCCTCAATATACAACTTTCGCTTCGTCAACTCGGGAAACACATTGAACAAACTGTTCTTGACAATTGATGCCAAAGGTACAGCCACATACCCACGTCCCTTCACCACCCCATACACAAGATACTCATGGATTGTCCCGGACATAAGATGCGGCACATGCCACGATAATGCCTCCCCGTCCAGCCTCTGCGTATCCATAATCGCCACATACGCACCAGCATAGATTATAGATGGATGAAAATAAGATGCATACTGTCAGGTGCGAGAAGATGAGAAAACAACGCGTTAGTGACGCGTGACAACCGTGTACTGTGCAGATCAATATAGCAATGCGCTAGCCTCTTCCGTCCATAGTACGGCAGGCCCCTCCATGTTCTCCGCTCACCTTCCTTCCTTCTATTACGACGGCGATGTTCTGCCTCGACCAGCCTTGCGTCTTGGTGGCTGGATGCACTGTTTTGGAAGCGGAACATGAAGAATATGTCAATGAGATAACCGTTCCGCTGACTCCCAACAATGACCCGTCTATCGCAAGAAACACTCCCGACGCCACACCATCAAGGACAACATCTTGCCACCCTCTACCGGGCTCGTGGATGCATTTATGACTAGCTTTTGTACCAGACTAACTTGAAATTGGATGTTTCGGGCCTTCTTACCCCAGATCATCTTCGTTGCCAGCAGGTGACGCTTATCGGCCCGTCGTAATCAGTCTCATCGACTCCATCCGCCAGGAAGCGTTGCCTTATTCATATGTACACCTTCCCGTTCCTGAAAAGAAACAGTCGCCTCAACGGCACGCTACCAAATGCCAATGCTCCGATTGCAGGAACAATGTTCGCCTGGGTAAATGCGTCCGGGGTTAACCCCATACCCCGCGACCCACGATTCATGTTCGGGGTATCCGCGACCGAAACCCTGCACGCCATGGTGCACATGTCAAAGCTTCTGCGAGAAGATAAATATTCTGCTGCTCGCCATTGAGTGCCAAGCAGGTCGCTTTCTTCTGATTCAATCGCAATGGGCGGATTCAAGCTTCTCAGCCTTGCTGCCCTCGCAGGCTCCACTCTAGGCGCACCACTCGAAGAACGTGCAAAGCAACCCAAGAGCTTCTTCAAGGAGGTCGGCAACTCGACCTGGGTAATTGGCAACGATGTTTGGAATGTCACGCAAAACCTACAGTATGCCAACAAGCTCTGGTACAAGGGGAAAGACAGAGTCGGACAGGCCGTGGGCCATTATGTGAGTTACAGTAAGTCAAATTCTTTACCGCCTTTCTTCAAATCCCAGAAACTGACATGCAAAACAGATGGCGCTGCATCAGACCTCAAGTGGACATCTGCTTCAGTCGTCGACACAGGCAGCGACTATATCAACATCAAGTTTACTGCCATCGAAGGAGACATGCACTGGGTAATTTACGACGGCCTTCACGGATCGTACCAATACTTCGTCAACCACGCTCTCCCTACACTTGGCGAGTTCAGAACACTCTGGCGCCTCGATAACGTCTCCTTCCCAAATGCCCGAACGAACGTTAGGGACGGTCCTCTGCCAGCTCTTGCTGAGTACGCCATCTCGACAAATGTACAAGACGAGACATGGCAAAAGCCCGACGGTACCTTCTTGACAAAATATGATTGGAGCAGTAACGTCCGAGACAACGATTTCCACGGTGTCTATGGCGATGAAGTAGGAAGCTGGTACTTGAACCCCGGCAAGGACTATTTCAATGGCGACCATCTGAAACAAGAGCTCTTCGTATGTACCTCTCTTTCTGGGATACTTCCAGGCTAACATGCATAGGTCCATCGCGAATCCAAGACTGGCGATGCGGTTCAACTGAACATGATTCACGGCACGCACTACCAGGCCGTCTCGCGCGATGTCTTCGTAGACGGCAAAGTCTGGGGTCCTTGGCTGTGGTACTTGAACGACGGCTCTAAAGACGACGCCGCAGCCCGCGCCGCGAAGGAGGAATCAGCGTGGCCCTACAAGTGGTACAACGACAAAGCCTACCAGTCACGTGGTAAGATCCAAGGTCGCCTTCTTCTGAGCGACGGCCGCCCAGCAGCCGGCGCAGCCGTCTTCCTCGGCGACAACAACAACTCAACCATCTCTACACTCGACCAAGGCAAGGACTTCTACTACACCTCCTATGCCGACGCGGACGGAAAATTTTCCTTCAAGGATGTCCGCACTGGCTCGTACGCGCTGCAAGCCTGGGGCAACGGCGGTGCAATTGGCGACGTGACCACCAACTTCACACAAAACGACGTTGTAATTCGAAAGGGCGATACCACAAACCTGAAGGACTTGAAGTGGAAGGTCACAGACAAGAGCAAGCGCATATTCCAAATCGGCGACTTCGACCGCAAGTCCGACGGTTTCGCGCTCGCCGATGCCAACAAGCCATTCGAACACGGTCGCATTTCCAAGGCACCCGGCAACCTGACCTACACCGTCGGCACTAGCACCGCCAAGGACTGGTACTTTGGGCAATCTGCGCTCGGCACGTGGTCTGTCAACTTTCCCGTAAAGAGCGCCACGGCATCCAAGTTGACCGTATCGCTTGCCGGCTTCTCGCAGGGCTCGAGCTGCGATATCTTGCTTAACGATGTAAAGATCGGGAACATCACGAGCGCGAGTCTGCTTAACAGCCAGGACACATACCGTGGTGCGACGAGGAATGGAGAGTGGAGACTGTTGGAGTTCCCGGTCGACGCTGAGACGTTCAAGAATGGGACGAATAAGCTGGATATCAAGGTCACGAGGACTTCGCAGTGGAGGGGTTGGCTGTGGGATAGCTTGGTATTGGATCAGGTCTGAGCTCGCTATCAAATTGATGCGAGTTTCGCAGTTGAGTCAAATGATTGAAATTACATGTTTACTTCTATGACATAATTGTTCAAAGTGCAAGTAAAACATGATAAAATCGTTGAATTGAATTCTCCACACCAGGCTTCTCGAACCTATTCTATAACCAAGCGAAAGACAGGGGTATCAGATCTCCATTTCCTCCTTCTCTCTCATCGTCGTCATAATGCCCATGCTGTTTCAACCCATAGCCTTCTCATCCGCCTTCGCCTCCTTCGGGGTATCTGTCCCACTCCCCGTCCTCTCCCCCTCAACAACCTCAATGTGCTGACCATGTCGCTTCGGTCCGTTGCCAGTGACATCGCGCCACATACCGCCAAAGTTCCTCGCGAGACTCATCCTGCCCTCCCATAGTGGGTACACACCGACGGCGAGCGTCGAGCACAGGAGCCAGACGATGCCAACGATTACCCAGCCAGCGAAAAACCTCGGGCTGAAGATGTAACCCGTGCCGTAGAGGGGCATGGGCCAGAGGACGAGCAGGATAAGAGTCATGGTTGCGGTTGTGACTTTTGCAATCTTCGAGGCGCGGAAGAGCTTTGCTTGCTCGGCGGCTTCGGCTTCGGGGCTCAGTGCTGTATGGCGGCCAACTAGGGCTTCGGGGTCGAGGTGTGCGGCGGCTGCGACGTCGGAGTCGTCGATGAGGCGGATGTTCTTCATGCTGACCCAGTCGTAGTTTGCGACGCCGAAGATCAGCGTGAGGACTGGGATGAAGATGGCTGGGCTCAGCAGCGCTACCACATTGCCTGCCAACATGGGGTTGTTGGCACCCGAGGTCTCGACGTTGATGACGCCGTTGTTGAGCTTGGCGGTCGTAACGAGCCAGGCGATGATGCTACAGCAGAGTCCGAGGACGGGACTGAGTGTGGCGGCCCAGAAGTTTTGGCCCTTCCACATCAGCGTAAGTGTTGCGGGGAGGACGGCAGACGAGATGATAACACCCATCAAAAGGTATAGGTATCCCATGCTAATGCCAGCGTAGTGCAGTCCAGTGGAGAACGCCGCCATGACGAGTCCAAAGCCTGCAACGCACGTGTGAGATGTGTAAACGAGGCGCTTGCCGCTGGCTTTGGGGTTGATGTAGGTGTTGTAGATATCGTATGTCAAGATGGAAGACACAGCAATGAGCTGAGCGGAAAAGGCACTAGTGACGGCCATGAAGACGATCAAGAGCGTAGCGACGGCGCCTCCAGATCCAAGGATGGCAGTAGCTGCGTAGGGCAGGACGAGGCCGGCGCTGATATCTGCATCGGACATTGTGTTCGGGTATGTCGGGAAGTACTCGGTTCCTTGTAGAGCGAGAGCAGCGAGACCCATTGTTGTTGCGCAAAGCCAGGGAATGGCGAACCACGAGAGTCCTTTTTAGAATTAGCAACCGTTTCCTGGGAAAAGCTGAACTAGCCCTTACCTCCAATGATGTATCCAGGCAGTGCATGAACAGGACTAGCAGCGATGGCTTTGTTGTAGTAACCGTTGTCCATGAATACAGTGCCGAAGTTACCAATGATGTTGATGACGAAGAAGATAGCGCCTTCTTTGCTCCTCATCGTCAAATAGCTTCCACCAGCATTGCCCTCCACCGGGGTATGGGCAGAAAGCTCTTGCAGTGCATCGTACACAGTTCGTGGAGAGCCTAGCCTGTTTCCGGTCGCATAGGTGGTGAACGCAAAGGTCAAGATGATGACGAGCAAGATAACAGTGTGGACATAGTCGGTAAGGAAAGTAGCCTTGATACCGCCAAACATGGTGTACACAACGACGCCGAGTGGGAGCAGAAAGCAAGCAGCTGCAGTAGGAACACCGGTCAAAGACGTTACAACAGCTGAGCCACCGGTGAGCAGCATAGCTGTAACGAGGATGTTGGTGAACAGGCCGAAAGTGATGTACACGAAATGTGTGGCTGTTCCATAGCGGGCACGGACTGCCTCAAGGAAGGTCTGGTGGATCGTCAGTCTTAACTTTTCCCAGCGACATGACTGCAACACTCACGTGGGCGTTGGGTGCTCTCCTCTTCAGCTCGATAGCAACCGTTGCAAACAGTAGAATCTGCACGGTAGCGCCAGCAGCGTACCATAAAGGACCAGAGACACCTTTATAGCGTTAGTCCTGTGTCCATCTCAACTTTCTCAAGTATTGAGCAGCAGTACATACCGTATCGGAAAGCTACACTGCTTGACTGCAACAGAGTCGCAGCCCAAGTCCACGAAGAAACAACAGCACTGGCGACAAGACCAGACTTGACCGTGCGACCGGCTGTCGAGAACATTTCGGAAGTCTGCAACTCATTGTTGTATCGTCTCAAGACCCATGTAGTAAAGACCTGCCCACACCATCAGTTCAACATCATCAACGTTGCATCACACGTTACTCACCATGCCAAGAGCAAACAAGAATCCAATACCAAGTACAATACCATAACCCCAAGCCTGGCCTAAAGGCGAGGCCGAAGGACCAGTAGGTGCAGGACCGCCAGCCATATTACTGAAAGCTGAAGTATATCGCGTTAAAGCGTTGCCTTCTAACGGCGTCCTAGACGAACGGCGTCCGCAGTATCTATACATGCGTCGATCCACGCCATGTTCAGCTCATGATACCTGAAAACACTCAATTGCTATCGCGACATTGTTCATCCGCACGTCCAGCGTGACTTACACACCGCTGATTGGCTGCAGATAGCCCAAGATCGGACGCGAGATATGCATGTTGAGGGACCAGACCGGAAGAGAAATGATGCACAGGACCCCGGAGGGTTCGCACAAGCATTGGATGCTCGTGGTTGGCTTGCCTGCTGGATGTTTCGCGTGCACTGATAAGCACAGATGGGGCGTGGCGGGCGGCGGCGGGGTGGGTTGGGGTTACAGTGGAGTATTTTGACACGTTGGCCCCACTTTGTAGGATTGATGATTTGCTCTCTGTAGTTGAACGGCTGCTGAAAGTTGGTTCAGCCCTGGGCGCGGAGGGACCAAGCTGTTGTAAGGCTGATGATTTTGGTGAGGTAAACGGCAGATAGCTGATAAGGAGATATTGAACTAGGCCATAAGCGGTTGGTCCTCGACGATTCCGAGATCGGTAGCAGGGGTTGTAATCTTGCGCAGAAGGCGCTGCATTGCATCTGTCTGAGAAGCATCTCCCCGGTGCAGATGGTATGCCGTGTTCGCATCGAGTAAGTCTCGTGGGCTGGCATGTTGGCTGACTGTGCTCCTGGAAATCACCACTCATGTCTAACCAACGGCTTGAACCATACTTTCGAATGGGCACTACAATCACTCGATAATCACAGAGACGGCTGGATAATATGAGGTAAGAAGCAGAAAGTTGGCAAAAAAATACAACAGTGGGAATTTGTTAGTAGGGCAACTGCCTCCATGATACAGCCCACAATCATTTGGGACAATATCGCAGAGATAGACAGCTATAGGGTTGTAGACACGAGTTTGACATCAGGTTAGACAAACCCGCTTAGTCAGCTTTTCTGACGACCTCAAGTACAGAGCCTAAAAAGAGGCCACACGCAAGGCTTCATGCAGTTCTAACTGACAAGGTTACTCTTTACCAAGATTTTGCAAGATCAAAGCCGTGGAAAGGACCTTTGTGCAGTGTTGGCAAGCGACTCTGGTCAACTCAGACCCCCAAAAATGATGACACAATCATCGTTAGGCCAACAGGCGAACTCCAGGCCGGGCTCAGAAGAGGCGATGAGCTAATGAACAAAATAGAATTTGTTACGAACATGCACTCTGAAGAGGGAACGTCAAGATGAGTTAGTGGATTTACCAGACAGCACGACGACAGACAGGGAGGCCAGCACCTCGCAGGTGACAACAGCACGCTTCACATAACGACACTAGTTCCTGAAGGGGTATAGCAATTAATCGAGCTATAGGATTCATAAGACAAAAAGTTAGCGTCCTGCAGGAATCCTACAGGATCCTGCAAGTCCTATAAGATCTTGGGACAAAGTCCTATAGTACTGTGAGACTCTGTGTGACACGCTAAGTATAGAGTATGTGGATGTCATGTTTCATCTAATTGATCTACTTCGTTGTTAGAACTTTAACCCTAGCCCTTCAGCTAGATATATCGACTGTCTGCACCAATTATTGCTGCCGAGTGACTATGGTGCTTTACTTAGTAGCCACCCAAAACTATAACGGACGTTTATAACGGTGTTCATCCCTAGGAACTAACCTCAGAAGTACACACGAGCTTTGCTTGGGACACGACCTCAACACTCACTCCCCAAGATGTGTTATACGTACAAAACCTGGAAAGGACCATGCGACAGATATCTTGAAAGGTATTTGGCTGTAGCAGGTGTCGAAGAATCCACGCAAACCACATCCGAAATACTTTGATAGTTGCTGATGACGAAGAACTCTTGTGCATGAGACGGGAGTCTGCTCCAGATCCGCAAGAAGAAGCACTTCAGTATGCCATGCCCCGTACAACCTTCGTCAGTCCCCTCTTCTCTGTCTCTTCATCATCTTTGAACACTAGCTCGAGTTTCTCCCTTAACAATCCAGTCTTCTCGTCGTTGCTAGTGCTTACCCTGATGCCAACATCTTTACGGAAAGTTTCCATTGAGTCCAAACCCACTGACACGTGTCCGAGATCCTTGGGCTCCTTAGATTGGAGGGCTAGCATAATTAGTTCAGTTGCAGAGTCCCAGGCAATCGAGGTATGCCCTGTGGCGATGATGTAGATGGTATAGAGAAGAGAGATGATGCAGTAGGCAGTAATGACTGCAACAGAAAGACGGATTGATGTGTCGGTGGCACCGTACCCATAACCGTAGCTAGTTGTGATGAATTCAAACAACGGCGCACGCGTCCCTCCGATTTCCTGAGAAGCTTCGTACCCTTCCACAAGATCATCCTGACAGCAGGAAGAACGAATGGGTCCATCAGCATCTTTGGTGGGGCTGCGATCTTGACCAGGTACTTCGGATATCGCAGAAGCAAATAACATCGCTAGTTCGTCTGGGTTTATTTCAGGTGGAGATGATGTTGCGAGTTCCGATAACCATGCTGCCGTGTTGATTGCATCTATGCTCTCCATGGCGATAGTAATTGGTCTGAAGCTGTCTTCCTTCGACACGTCTTGGTTGTCAGGAAGATCAGTCTCTACTCTGACGTTTATCACAGACTTCATCCACGCCTTCGTTCTCCACCAGAAAGGCCTTACGGTGCATGCCGCGAAAGAGTTTCTAGTGCCGTTCTTTTGCGGATCAATATGAAGGAAGACACCAATTATGGACGCCGGATCCTCAGGAGATGGCATCCAGAGTGGAGATATCCATCCGCTCACATCGACAACAGATTGATTTAGCCTGTGCATGCGTTCGTACATGTCGGCAGCAGTCGAGAGGAACCGAGTCGTCCCATTATGGAGTACATAGTGGACGTCTTGGTTCTCCCAAGCGGAAAACGCCGTGCATGTAGCCAGAGTTGCAGGCTCCAGAGTGGATATGGCTAAAGTTGAGTTGGTGACCATGTCTAACCGCGACCCTAGGGAATCCATAGGCAGACTTTTGAGTTGCTGCACTAGTTGTGAGCGGCTGAGTGCCGTTGGTACTGTGGCAATCCCTCGCATGACGATTGCCGCTGTCGAGCCCATGTTGGTACTGGCGACAGAAACCTTCACGACTCTTGCGACTTCTTGATTATCAGGCAAGACAAAACTCCCAAAGAGGGAGCCCTTGTCTTTGATGGAAACTTCCAGGGGCTGCGCGGTATCGAAACTGCTGATCATGGAGCTTAAGGCAGGCATTAGCAGCAGATTTTGGAAACTTGATTCACTCGACTGCTTACAAGTTCAGCCCGTGCGTATAGTTTAGGTTTGAGGGAAAGATTTCAAGCTCTGATAAATTCGTATAGCGTGTTTGTTTCACTCGCTCGTAGGGCATGCCTGGTCGGGGTATCATCAGAACCGCTGATGATGGACCTACGATGGCAGTCATGAACAGCAGCCCGAATGTTGACAGGGCGAACACGGTCTTGTTTCGCGCACTGAAATTCGGGGACAGCATAGCTGATGCAAAGTCTACTGACCATAAATAGGACAACTGAGGGTCTTTTGCAGCCCCTGAAAGGGCGCCTAGTGGTATGTAACCATTGAGTGCTTGGTGCCGAATAATACCAAGTAAGATAGTGACAAGGGATGCTTGCATAAGCATTTCGTGAACCTTGGCGACGAATTGTAAGGTTGTTGCGTTGTCATAGGGTTGATCTGTCCATTTTTTTGACCAAAAAAGAACTAAAAGGCAAATAGCGCCGCCCATAGGCACAAGATGAAGAATACTGTTTAAGGCTGCCATGCTTCGGCTCTGGTATGTAGCGACCTTCAGGTGTTCTTTTGGAGACTTCCAGTTTGACGCAAAAGTACGTCTACTCATATTATTCGGGAACTGGAGGCCAACATGCTTCAGGCAATCTCGATATTTGGAGTTTGGCTTGCCTAGCGGATACGCACGCTTCAACCTTGGAGGTTCGGCATCGAGGAGCCTAGACGACGGGTTTTGATTCCTGTAGACGTCAATTCGTCATCTGATTGCACAGAAACTTGGCGCACGGTAGCTCGGTGAGCTCATGCTCAGGCTCAGCCTTGGGATTCATTCTTGAAACGTGGTTGTGGACCGATAGAGACAACAAGAGAACACATTCAAGTGCCCTTACTCGGTACTTGAGACGGAATAACGGCCTAGTGTGACATGTAAGATGGGGATGTGCCAAATCAGAGGGGAAAAGCAGTCTTGCAAAAACCAAGGGGAGGGATGTCATGTTATCCTGCATGCCAAGGCGTGGATTGACGCAGCTGAAACTCAGGCCACCGTGGGAATGAAGATGCATCTCGTTCGCTCAAGATTAGCAGCCCGGAAACGGCGCCAATATGTTCAGCCATTATGGGAGGTGTACAATAAGTGTATGTGATGAGCGCGCAGCGTATGGTGGGCTCGGGGACTGGTGTATGAAGTTTGGTGTATCCTAGAGACCGACTCGTCACGCGCTTGCACACCCCCCTGTGCAGAAGAGCTGATTGGCCAAGAGCTCTGCTATTAAGCGCGCGCGTGGATTTCAATCGGACCCCAGAAGGTAAAGCGACAGCGGTTAGTACAGCAAAGTTCTGAGCAGGGCGCGTGTTGGCGTGCTACCTGTCAATTCTAAATTTAGGGGGGTGCGTACATATCGCCGTGCACTAATATTCTAAGATAAAGACTTTTGGCTTAACTATGAAAGCATTTGTGCGCTTCTCAAGGTCTACAACATGCTGAAAAAAACATGTCCTCAGACAGATCGAGCCATTTGGAGCGTGATGAGCTCAACGTACGGCTGTCGAGTCGCGACATGTGAGGCGTGAAGGACAGCGTGTTTTGATTATGAAAGATCATGAAAAGGACCGAGCCGCGCATACGCTAATGGACCTAAGCGAAAGGAGCGCGTCACGTCATCGATACCCACATGCATCTCGCACTTCACTCACTCTATCATAATGAGCATGCAACACATAAGCCTAGTGGAAGCCCGTACCAGTGGTCGGATTGTTGAGAAGAAAATCTCAGGCGTGACCTATACTTACGCAGGAAGATGCAACTCTTGGATCGATGGGCATGAATGGGCGAGCTTATCTGAGTGTGAGGACCGTACAGTTGGGAGCAAGCAAAGACTTGGAACCAGGTCTTGGATTGTGGCACAACTATATTGGTGGGGTTTGTGGCCATCAGATCTAGTGGCCCCTCGTAGTGCTAAGAAAGCTGATCTTGCGTACACGCTTCATCGGCATGTCATGCAACCCAGGGTAAGCAGACTTTGTCTCTATCTATGCTATTACAGCTGACGCAGTTCAGATGTTAGAGATACATCCGAAAGATGTTTGGGCATCCCTAGGAGCCGAGTGGAACGAGAAATTTGCTCCTCTTTCTCCGCCCTCAACGTCTGGAGATGAGAACAGTGAAAAGTCATCGCTCAGTCCTAGCCCGCCTGTCAGCAGGTCAAAACGCTTGTTTCTGGATGCCGAGGAGGGAACAGAGAATGAAAGAGAACGCATTATGAAGCGTATACGAGGCGGCACGGCTTCCAGTGTTGATTCAATCGCTTCGGAAGATCAAGTAGATCGAGCGATCGCAGCTGTTATGAATGATCGATACTACAAGGCGCTGGAAGCTGAGAACGAAAAACTCCGAGAAGAGTTGATCACTTCGAAAAGGGTGAACCAAGGCCTCCGAAAACAGCTCAAACAGATCTCTCAGATCTCCGCTCTTCACCGTCGCTTCGAGGAATCCTCGCCCGTACGCGACCTTGATGAGCAAGGATGAACATGCCTTCACCGTTCGAAATGGACCTCAATTCAGTAGCCGAACACGCATATCATATTTAGCAGCGTCTTTGACCACATTGATCGACAACGGCAGTCAGATTGACACCAACATAATCGTGGAGAATGAACCTACCAATAATCTTTTCGAACAAATCCAAACATCAGTGACCTCCTTTTTGACTCACCCGGTAACAAGGAAATGCTTCATACAACGCCTCGTCAACTAGCTTAGGCTATGCAAATCTCGCGTCTGAGGCAAGCTACACACTTCCGCATCAAGGCATTGCCTCATCAATCAACACGTGTCAGATAATCCCCCATTACACGCCCAAACAAGCGCTGTGCATCTGGCGGAAGGGCTTGTCTTTGCTGCAGGTCTGAGGAAACGATTGACGAGGCTGGTATTAGGAGGATTAAGTCCCATCAGCTAGACATGCAGACAAGCGGACCATGTTAAAAATGCCGGCCGCACTGCATACAATATAGATTATAAATGCATTCTCGCATCATTGTGCCGAGAACCGCGGCTAGAAGAGCGAATGGAACAATTGTGCACACAACAAGATTTCCGAGATAGTCCCAGGTAACTAAGAACTACGTACTGGCTTTTGAAGCGTGAGTGTATGCAAACCCCAATCAAGCTGTGACTTGAGATGCGTTTTGTCGCGCTCTTACTTTTAAGTAGAAGAACAGCCGTGACCAGAAGTACCATCCACCAAAAGTCAGAGCCATGAGAGTGAACGAGGCTACGAAATATGCCCACAGTGAAGAATGAGCATGTTCTCCAGTTATCTGGCTAACATTCATACCGAATAAACTCTGATTGCATTAGCACGCTACTGTCATGTAATTCTGACGGCTCTCACCGAAGCAAGAGTCAACGGCAGATACACAAAAGTAAGCATTGTGACCCGCCGAATACTGGCAGCGAAAGCATTGGCAGCTTTGCTTTCCTCAACCGCCGCCCGCGTGTCTTGCAATGTAGCAATGTTGAAGATCAGACTGATGAGCACATTCGTCTGCTCTGCGATCTCGTTGCATTGAGTAATCTGGTCGTCAATTATCTTCATCCGCGTGCTCAGATAGCTGTCGATTGCTACACGACCATCGAACCCACCTATGATTGAGAAGAAAGGATGTTCGATCATGTGAGCTGCTAAGTCTCTCGTTGCTACTAGACGACGGCGAACCTGCACCCACAAAGGTGAGAGTTGGTGCAATTCGCGCGTGTAGCGCAGCTGTTCGTCTCCACTCAGGTCTTCGTCGACGCATTTCTTGCTCTAAGGCACATCAGTCATGTCGGTCTCCGAACGTGTTATTTGGACTAAGCTGACCAGGACTTGTAGATGAGTTTCAGCCTCAATGAAGAAGACTGTCCAGGTGTATGTCACGATGTATATTGTTTCAGAAAGGACTTGACCTAGTCCAGCACGCAGCTCTGCATCTCCGGGGGGTTGCTCTTCTTCTCTTGTCATGAGAACTTTCAGACCATCCGCTATGACGTCGTCTAGCGGATCAACCAGTATGAGTCCTCGGAAATTCTCGTTGTTCTCGTCTTTGAGGTATATCAATCGTACACAAGTGACATGCCTAGAGTTAGTTTTGTTGTCAGCCATTGTCCGATATGCTATTTTCGTGTGTGCTGCTACCAGACATACCATTCATGCGGATGATATTTACCGTTGGCATTGAGAAACCGATAGGTAGGCGATGTAGCCAAACGACCAGCTTCTAACGGCTTGCGCCCCAGAGGATATTTATCCATGAATTGCAACGAGAAAAAGGCATCTATGTTATGTTAGAAGTCACATAGGCGATGGAGGTTGCCCTTACATCGTTCAACGGTGTTTCCGGTACTAAGTCGAGAGTACGGAAAATTAAAGAATCGTGGGGTAATCCCCAAATAGTGCCCGAGCGCTTGAATTGACTCGCTTTGTAGAGAACTGGCCACACTGGAGACATTAGATTAACATGTTGTTATGGCCCTTCCGACTCACTAAATCACACTGTGCACTTGAGGAGCTATCTGTACGAAATAGTCAGTGAGTGGCATCTCGATGCAAGGAGTTCTTACGCTCTCTGTCAGAAGATCTAGAAGTTCTGCAACAGTGGTAACGGTCTTTCGGTGAGTCCACCGTGGACTTGTACGACTGGAAACAGAGGACGTGTTGCCCGCAGTGATTGGCAAGGCGTAGGTGTAATGTGCGACATGGCAACTGCTTCCTGCTTTGTCACGTATTGTATTCTCCAAAATTTCGAACCTGAGACCATTGCTGACTCGTTCTCCTGGCCACGTTAAATGGGGTAGAGCAGGCTGGCTAAGAGAAGGCGGAGTTTGTGGCCGACTCGTTGAACGAGCATTCATCCACCATGCGTCTCTAAGAGCCATGTTAGCTTCGGAATTGCTCTCTAGTGTAGCTGATATACTGAGTCGCGATCAAACAGCCTGATAAGGCTGTAAAGGCTGGGTTTTTTATGACGTCAGTACCCACATTGAATCCTTCGTGGCTGCAGATGACTGCAGGCGCCTCCACCTAGCTGTAGTAAGATATGATCCCATACTGCCAGGGGCGAACCTATCAGAACAAAGTTAAATTACCCTAGTTAATAGGGTGAGTACTATTCCCACTATAGACTCATGTTATCGGTTTAGGTATTTGTGAATACGCTTTAACGATATTAAGCTTTTTACCCTAGACAACAAGCAAGCGTCTGCTTAGGTCTAATTTAGTTTTGGTCCACAGCATTACTTTGGGTGGCTAAGGGTGCCTTCTGAACACGTCTTGACTCTGTGATTCGAATTGGAGGTTTATGTCTTCGAGCAGATCGGCAATCATACAGCTGGTGGCTCTGGCGCGTGGTGGGACCCAGAAGATTGCTGACGGGCAGTGTTCAAGACGAAGCTCACTACTGTAATACGAAGCAAGGACTGTAGCAGAGCTACTTTGCAAACCAACCCTTATGACTCATAATCGTGGTATCTATCATTAAGATTTACCTGATGTAGAAGGTGAAAGGGATGATCCGTACAGTGGTGGCAGTCGCCAGGCAATCTTCAATAGAGAAACGTTACACTCCCCAATCAAGAAACACAGTTAGATAGGGCAAGTGAAAAAGCAAGTAGCAACGTACCAATAGAAGTCAAGACCATCGAAACCGGAAGTAGACATGAGCGACAGTACAGGTTTCATGAAGATCTTCTGCCTTGGCACTGATGCTGCGAGATCGGAAAACGTAGTAGCGGTTAGGTCCGGGTCATTGAAATCCTAACCACCAGTAATGATGTAAACCTTTGGGGCTGAGTCCTTCTGCTTTAACAGCGTCGAGCTTCTGTAGAGATTGATATCGCTCCAAACAATGTACTACACCTCTACTGTGTATTAGAATGCGTTGGACACCACAAGAGATTTAGACTCGTTGTTAGAAACATTTAGAACAGCTAGGTACAGTTGTCCTGAAATCGCCGAAGAAATGCTTCACGGTTGTGGCATGTACTGAGAATACTACAAGCCTTCTTTACTTCTACTGTGAGCACATCGACTACGCGGTTAGTTCCTTCTGGGGGCGCGGCCTGAGCAGCACTGTGGGTGGGCTAACCCTTGTCATTTCATCGTGTTATCTAGCAATGCAGTATGGACGATTAAAGCAGCACTGGCTGTCACATATACAGTGCTGAACCTAATGTATTAGGTTGCTGCAATTCTACTAGTCTGCTTGTCATGGCGTATCGATCTTGTACTTAGTCCACTACAAGTTACTTACAACGAAAACATCGTAGGTGGTCTTTGGACAGCCATTTATGCCACTAAGAACTGTGGATGGGCAAGAGGACATGTACCAAAGACTGACGCGTGGGAGGAATGGCTCCGGGCGGCGGAAGCTGTGTCTAAGGACGTTATCAATGTTGGAGCTTGGAACCCACATCTGCACCTTCCACAGCTGGATGAGAAAAACCAAATCGAACGACGTTCGTAATTTCAAAAACTGTAGTAACTTCAGATCGAATTAAATTGGCCTCGTGATATGTGATCTTCCGTTCTGCTCCATCTAACGTATGAACAGCAATCCCTCTTCTTTTTGCGGTGGAGTGCTCGCATATCTTAAGCTCATGCTGGTCGTTAGTCGCACTCCCTCTGATTCTACATCAGCTACCTTGAAGTCCTTCATTAGCCCAGCTCGATTTCAATTGAAACGAAAGACGCCTCCCCCGTTTCAGTTGTCTGTGAGGAAAAACCGACTTCCAGAAGTTCACCATGCCTTCTGTAATGTAATGGTCAACTCCAGGGCAAGTAGACTAAATACCTGACCGATCACAGCCCCAGGGCTGTATTTCAGCAAGGGACTAGACGCGAAATAAATCTGTAATATTCAAGTTCACCGCGCTACCCAGAGTCGCAAAGGTACCACTGGAAGGAATGGAATCACGCGTGCTCTGATTGATCACAAACCTATCCAACTGCAGAACGATGACTAGTTCCTTTGCCGTGAAACGAACCTTACACTTCAGTCGTCTGGAGACCTGCCACATAATCGTGAGTTTCTGGCATACCGCTCTCTGCAGATCGACCAGTGACCGTGCTGGCAGGCCTTGAGCATGACCTAGGCATTGATTATATGCATGGATCGTCCTGAATAGTATCTCATTCGGAGCACTTCGTAAAATGATATAATTTCAGCTCAGTGTGAGGTTCGATCATTGTGGGCCAAGCGGTCTACAAATTTACTCACAAGGCCGTAGCTTAGCACCCTCAATGCTAGTGGTGTAGGGTCGGCGCACGCAATTGGCCCCAGCATTTTGGTAGCTGATTGAGATATTGACTGTTCCTCTGCAGTTTTCAGGCATTGTTCCTCTTCACGACCTCTTCACGACTACGTCAACTCTCTCGAATGAGCCATCTTCCGCATAACCTTCATCTTCGTTCAAGTCACTTCGTCGACTTCCTGGAGACGTCACGTTTCGCTTAAGAAAACATCTAAAGAAGATCGCGTCCAGTATCTCAGAGCGACACAATCGTTAGTAGCAATATCTGAATGGTTCCTTACCGTCAGCGAAATTGTGTTGAGACGAAACATAAGATGTCGGCGTCGCTGACCTCAACCCTAAGAAGCTGATAGGAAAGCTGAGGTAGGAGTTTAATTTTGATTTTGAGATTTATGTAAGTGCATCGCCAGCGACAGCGCAGCCGCTGGGCATTAATTCAACGGCCGAATATGATGCATAACAACTATTGCATGCGAGCTTCTGGCAGACTCCTACCGGTAAGAGCCTGCTGATCTTCCGTATGTCGTAGTATAACCACTTTGAAAATGAACGCACCCGCCCCAGATTTGTACCAGCGCAATGAAAATACTTAGAACTACGTCGTACTCAAGGAAGGCTTCCGACTGGTTAGCTATAGCTGGGCGACAGCTGTTTGACAGCTTGGGTGACAGTTAAGGTGACAGGCTGCAGAGCAAAACGTGAGAGTTATACGTACTATCCACTCATCTGCCTGCCCGCACATCTAATGCATCATTGTTCCAGGTATCTGAGAGTCAATATATCCCCGTACCAAATGTGGGTTGGGTGCGTTCATTTTCAAAGGCACCTATATTGGTGTAATGACTGACTGTCTTTGTGGTAGAAAGACCTTCAGGCATGCAGATAAGTGCTTCGGTCTTGCCACAACGAAATGTGTGGCTTGATATGTGTGGCTTGATGTGGAACGAGGTCAGCGACAGTATGTGAGAGCTAGCCATAAACACGTCATTGTTCGCGCCACAATATTGGAAGGATTGCATGAGGATCAACAAACATAAGGTCGCTGTGATGAAAAAAAAGCCCGGGTTTAGCCATGATTGTTATATACAAGCATAGTAAAACGGTCAGCATCCTACGATCTCTAACAAAGTAAATATGATACAACGCTGTTTGCATGCGAAAAGGCGGAATCACTTAACCTTTAGCTTACAATGCAGGATCGCGGTCACACAACGCAATCAGGCGAGACCACCACACCCTAGTGGTGGAATTTCTCGCTTCCATCAATTGAGCCCTGACGCCCCTTTTGATCAGCCGAGCCTTGTTATGTCTTAGTGATATGAGATGATTTCCGTGTTCTCGCGCAAAATTCCGATCACACAACATTCCAATCACACAATCCACCTCTGACTATGGCCAGCGAATCACGCAAACTCTTGCCAAAGGCAGGCAAACCATCTGAGAACCTAGTTATTAGTGATGCTGCACACGATAGATTTCCTAAAACAGCCCTTAAGAAACATAGACCAAGCTACGTCACGCGGCTGCGTGATTGGGCTGGCTCCCTGCTCGACGCAAAGCCCTACGAAGTGCGCGAGAGCTGGGGGACCACAACCTGGCACTTGTCAAAACGACTATTCACACTGACTATCCTCGTAGGGTAGGCACTTCCTTCACTCCACGGGAATTAAAGCTGACGCCGCATTCCCAGAGCCATCAGCCTCGGCATCATACAACAGAGCTTCGACATCTCGAAGCGCAGCATCGGTCAAACATTCCAACTAAACGAAGACGTTCAGCTCGCCGTCTTCGGTCTTCTCAACACGTTACTCGCGCTCATGGTCCGCGACTCGCTTTCCCACATCGCCGATACTGTCGTCACGATGTGGATGATCTCGGGACATGGAGCGTCGCCGCTGGATTTCGAGATGTATGACGAGTCGATCAAACCCTGGGTTGCTGTTGCCAACGTTCATGCCAGGCGTAAAAATGGTGGTTGGAGAGTGAGTGATGGCTTGCGCTTTGCTGTATGTGCGGTCACAGGGGTGTGTCTACTGCTGCAGGGTGCCAGCATGAATACGATCGGAATGCCGAAGCTGCGTTGGTGGCCGGATACTCGGTTCATAAAGGTGAATGTTCACGACGATCGATTGTTCTTTGAGATGAATATGTTACAGGTGGCGAATGTAAGTTACATGTCGGTGTGGGAACGGGGCTTCCAGACCATCAAGCAGGGAGGAGGTGTTAGCTGGGAACTGGTGAGTGAAATGTGCTTATATGAATTTCAGGTGTCTAAATGTTCGAGGCACATGCTATAGGGGCCGTTTCCACGCTCGGAGCGTTCGAGACAATACACGACACTTTTAATCAACTGCCTGGCTGGAGTTTCGCTTCGAAACAGGAGTCGCTGATCCGGAACGCGATCAATGTGACAGCTGCTTCCAGTCCATCGATACAGTCCATTTCTATATATGGAAAGACTGTAGTGGACATCTGGGACGAACAAAGGAAAACCAGCAAGTACGCGGGGATTCGCAGGTCACATGGCTGGGAGGCAAGGTTAAATCTCAACGGTATCCTCCTTGACACCAGATGTCAGAAGACATCTGAGCATCCTGTGATGTTATGGAAAGCCATGGACCACAGCAATGGGACCATATCAGTACACGTCGGTCCCGCTACTGCATTCGACAAAACTTTCCCTGGGGCTACTTGTTCAATCACCATCAGCCAAGCCCTTATAGGCAAGTAAACTTCTCACTCCTCTCTTCACAGCTAAAAAGGTGCAGAAGTAACACACTGGATCATCCGGGATGCTATCGACAGTGACAAACCCGGCTACAGCATTGACGACTACGGCAAAACCCGCTATCCAGCCATACACCACCTCCCCGCGTCCACTGGCGACGCAGACATAGGAAAGCAAATATCCGACTGGTTCAATGCAATACTGCCGAATCTGCAATCCCTGTCCTCGCGCGAAGACGTCTTGAATCTTACCTCGCTGGTCACCCAGCTAGCTAACGTGATCGTCAAGCTCGATAAGGGACACACGACCACAGACGGACTCTCCATCGTTCTCTCCACAATATTCTCGAACTTCCTCACAACATTCCACTGGACGTTCACAGAGATCCCCAACGAGACGACGAAACACGGACCTGTGCGGTGGCAGATCTACGGCTCTGGACCGCGTCTGCCCTGGCAGTGGCTGTCGGCTGCTGTCATTGCGGTGAGCATTGTTGTGCAGCTGGTCGATATCTTCTGTGTGCTGTGGTACAGAAGGATGAAAGGCCACTGGCTTAGTTTGGGCGGGATGCTGGTCGCGGCTAATGCTGCAGAGCGGATGGATTCGGTTGCTGAGGATCAGGGGGCAGGGTTTTTGAGGGATAAGGATAAGTTTGTGAGGTATTACCTTAGCCGCAAGGTGAGTGGAGATGGGGCAGCCAAAGCTACATTGGTCGATGATGACGGGCTGGGGAATGGTTATGGAAGGTTGAAGGAGGGCGAGAAATATGGTGATGTTGGACGTCGCTGATTATTGAGAAGAACACAAATCCGACAATTGGTAGGAAAATATGGCGACAAGTTTTTCCTGACACTTTGTCTTAATTAGCGCATCTGTATAGACTTTCGACAACATGATACGCCGTCTCAGCTCTAGCACTTGCTGCCGAACGATCAACATATTTCCCTTGCATCGAGAGTGACATTGAGCCACCCAGGACAGAGCAGCTAATATGTGGTCATAGCTACGAAAATGTCTGATGGACTGAGTTCAGCAGTTTCGTGAAACTCCATCCTTTGGCGTCGAAACGGACACAACCTCAGCCAGATTCGACGTATGCGTTTCCAATCCAGACTTCAAACCCGGAGAGCCTCAAAGGGTTCGCACGAGATGAACTCACCCAGACACTCTCCCTCCAATCACTCGGAAAACTTGTAAAGCAGGGTGTAGCTTGCGCACCAACGACTGCCCTAAGGAAATGGACAACTCTTCCTGAAAGAACGAGTTAGAGCAGTTCCGACCGATCATGCTTCCCTTGGGCCAACCTTGAAACGAAGAAACATGTTCCATCTCCTAAAAACGATGCTGTAGAAAGATGTTACTGTCAAGCAGCCAATGCTGCGGCTGCAGCCCTTGACCTACAAGCACAACTGTTCGATAAGCTTAAGGACAGCTGTTCGTTGCAGCCGCCTCCTGTCGTTGCTTTCACGTGCGTTGGTCCTGTTTTCAAGATTTGGCTTGCATACCAGAACAAGTCAGAACACTTTGGAGCTCTGCTGCAGGTTAGAACAGGTTATCTACATTTCTGTCTGATACTAATACTCAGCGCATGGTCTGTATCTGGTCCACGTCAGTACGACTGACGTGGGGAGTTGCTTCACTGCGTGCCATTATCAGGAACATGCACACGTGGTCCTCACGGCTTTTGAAGCCAAAGTTGCAAGCTGCTATCTCACAAATCTCCAGAATTCTGAGTACAGATGATCTAGTCAACCCGCAACAACCTTCGAGTCAACGCCTACCTATTGCCTCAACACCTGCCCCGTTTTGCAGGAGATACTTCCCTGCAAACAGTGCTTTGCTGCTCGCAGTCTAGGCCAAGGTCGTGCTGCTCCATTCATCCACGGCGTCTATCAAGGCTCATGCTTGTAAGAACACTTCTGTTGTCGTCCACTGATGGTGTCGAGCGGTCCGATGTACGTGGAAATCATCAGCGTTGGGATCAACCCCTTCTTCTACCAGGTACTCTACTACCTGAAGGTATCCTCTTTCCACGGCTAGCAACATCGGCGTCCATCCGTGAGCGCCTGCGTTGACGTCAGCACCAAGCTCCAACAACATTCTGAACAACCTGTAATGTCGATCTTCAGATGCGAAATATAACGCTGAACGTCCACTTCTTTCGCACTTACTGACATTAGCTCCCTAGTCTAATAGAATCTTACAACACGTCCCCAATTCATGTATGTTGCCGATGTAAGAGCTGTCCCACTACAGGCATCATCTGCGTCAACGTCCGCTCCATTCTCTAAGAGAGCCTACATACTCTCAAGTTTATCATTCTGGGTGGTGGTTTGTAACCCAGACACAACCATGCTTCCTTCTGATTTCCTTCCTGCCATCTCAGACAGTGACACGCAGTTCTTGGCGTTCTTCTGTATGGTCTTGCTCTGATCTAACTTCTGCAAACTATCGTCAAATTTGTGTAGTAGAAGGCGTATTACTTCATTAGGGTGTTTAATAGCAGCTGCACAAATGGTGTCTATTCGTCAATGTCCTTCTTGTTCGGGTCTGCACTGTTGTCCAACAGCATCTGTACCACTGGACTACTACCTTTCAAGGGTGCAGCATGCAATGGGGTGAAGCCACAACAATCCTCGACGTTGACGTTGGGGTTGTGTTGTAGAAGAGTACGCATAATGCTTAGAGGGTGATCAACAAAGCCGATCCCGCTTCCTGTATGTGGCAGGTGGGGCTATAAGCCCCTGTTAGCTCGCCTGGGAAAACGTTGTTGTAGCGGCGCGTAGGGGTGAAGATGCATTCGCTAGTTGCTGTAGCTAAGTAGGAGTAGGTAGTTTAGATGCAGAAACGGATAAATACTCCCCCGCACCCTAGGCAAAACAGGCTCATCTATCTTTTACCTCTCACCTCAGTTTCTCCCTGCCAAAACGTGTCACTCCTGTTGACACGTCTAGCGGCCATAAGGCGACATGGCCACGAAGCTCACTTCCTACCTATTTCGCATCCCGTTGGTGATTCTTCGCATCATTCTAGAAGATGTATATACCCAGCTAATTGCTTTTCGACCCTTCTATGTTCTAATCAAGTCTCTTAGCTCCACGAAACTGATTGGACTGCGTTCCTCAACTTTCGCATTGTTTCCAAAACATGCTGTAATGAGTCTGAGTACTTGTTCTTCCGCAGCATGTTAATCCATGATCGCAGCGCTATTGCGCAGAGTCAGTCATCAAAAATGGTAGAGAGGCTGAGGAATAGCAACGGAAACGATAGAGAATGCGTCAGACATTTAAAGATAGGCCCAATCAGGAATGGAGACTGGTTCCAGTCAGAAATCATGCCTGTCCTGGGGGAAGTTCTGAGGAGCATCGACAACCTGTCGGATCTTACCTGGCATGTGAACTGCGCGCCCTCGCCAGTCATCCTTCACTCGTTTCACCAATTACATCCTTCGGCGCATCTGCATCTCATACTGCGAGACCGCAAATTCAAACCTCTCACCCGCGACTTACTTGCTTTCCCTCAACTACACACTCTTGATACGGAAATCTATCGAACCTTACCCGAGAGTACCGGTCACTCCCTGAATGAACTCTCATTCATCAAGAACAACCTGGCGTCCAGTACTCGAGTTCTACGTCTCTCTGCTCGCGGTGTTCACGCATATCCCCAACGTGCGCAGTTTGAAGAATGGGGAAGCGTCAACAATAGTATGTACAATTTGGACTTCCAGCCTGGCGACCGATTTCCCGCACTCTCAGAGTTGGCCTTGGAGCACGACGAGTTCTTCTTGACAGAAGAAAACTGCAGTTTATGGGCGCGCGCAACATCCTGGGGACAGCTACAGCGCCTGGATCTCAATAAGGGCGCACCTCGCTACTTCCTCGCTTCCCTCACCAACCACGCCACCAATCTCAAATACCTCAGATTTTACATCAACTCACCGACCCCCAATCAGTTATGGGATATATTACCCCTGGACTCTGGCCTTCCCATTATAGGACAGTTTGTAGCCTGTACCACATCTCTCCACACCCTTGACTTGGGTGCGCAAGACCTTGATGCCCTAACGCGCGCTCTACGTGTCATCCTGCAAAATCTTCACGGCAGTCTAAGGAGCCTGACGATATCTTACAGTGGTGGTCCAGATTGCTCCGGTCCTATCGACTTCACTCCAGGGATGTTGAACTGGGAGCCGGAGCACTATATGGAGTTGCTTCAGCTGGCACCTGGCTTGGAGCATCTGGATGCGCGGATCGGCGAGGATACGGTTTTGGGCAACTGGAAGGATGAGGATTGCTATGCTGATGCTGGGAAAAAATGGAAGACGACAGAAAAGAAAATCAAGGGTAAACCAAGGGAGAAGAAACAGCGGTCTAAGAGGGCGCAAAGGTTGATTTAGTAGCAAGGTACGATAAACATGTACCAGATTATGGAGTGTAGAAAGTCGCAATCGACTAATGAAACCACGCAGCCTTCCCTGATACCGTCACATCGCCATCTGTTATGAAATATATAGTTGCAACAGTCTCGCGCTATTTCTGTCCCTTGCGGCCATCGCGACCATGTCCCATAGCGTTCAAGAACTACCTTCCAAACCCCGTAGCTGCGATCTAGGACGTCTGTGTCGGAGCCGGACCCCACCATGTACACAACGGGTTCGTGAACAGCGCTGAAGAGGTTGCCGGTCTTGAGGTATACGTTGGCACGTAGTTGGGAACACTGACACAGTAGTCATTGTGTAGCTGTATACTGGAGCCTGACCATGTTTTAGTAGACGATACGCGCATCTATATTCCAAGACTCACAGTCCTGAAGAATTGATCTGCCAACATTCAAGAGTTTCATCCGCGGCTTTGAGGAGCGGCAGCAGCAGATAATTGGAATGTCTAACATGTATCCCAATCCAAATGGCACGTATAGTGTGCCGCTTGACGCGGTGGTAAGGAACATGAACATGTTCTTAGGACTGATAGACCGTGACTCCTAAAAGCCGTTCTGCTCGCAAGCCAAGAGGAACTCCAAGTAACCAAACCTGACTGTATATGCACCCTGCAATGCGCATAAAACAGTGCTTTGTCTATCTTAACAACGCAGGGGGGCTGCAAAAAACAAAAAAACATACAACAGCGGGTATTCGCTAGTGGTCACCCACCTAACTACTAATCCGCCGGTACGTTGCTTAAATAGGGCTGAGCGAACGGGAACAAAACAACTCGATCTTGACTTTCACGCGGAAATCAACCTCCATCTACCCTCATTAAGTCTCTAGTTCTTGTGCTAAATAATGCTACCTTGCACCAAGAAAAACACGACAGTTATCGCCTTGCCGCTGATTGTTACGTGCGCAGCGTTCAACACTGCTTAAGCTTCGAGCCTTGGTGTTCGCCGACTCTGGCGATCTCTGATTGGCCAGCTCATAGTTAGTCAGCACCCGTGTGCGCACGGTAGCCGCGACCTTCACAGGCACCAATATAACAGTTCAACCCACATCCATAATCAATTGGAGATTGCGCCTCTACATCCAACAGTACATTCTAGCAGCTGTATTCATAGGGCGAAAGAATGGTATATGATTTGTAGAAGTTCGTTAAGCTGCGTCTAGCCTCTTAAAGCAAAACAGTACAAAGGAGACATCCGTGATATTAGCGTGGCACGCAGAGCCCTGCACGGGCTATAACGAAGCAGACGTTACAGCAGCCGTCCCGCTCACCGCTAATAGAACGCAGAGAAGTTGCCTGCTTCAAAGCGCGGTCGTGGTTGCCTGACGGTAACTGAAGATGATCATCGCCCCACATTTAGGGTTGGCGCTAATGCAGGACCGTGCTGGGGTGACCGAAAATACCTTCGTTCGAAAACTCGACCATCCTCTTTTCACGCGTTCACGTGTCAAGCATCGCGTTTCGACCAACAGCATCATCAGCGGTCTGGAACACTCTGATTGTCGAATCAGCATTGTTAATTCGTCACCAAAATGGTCGACAGTAAGGTACGAATTGACCTTCCTCCATTCACCTAGTCTCCATGAATGCTGAAACTCTCCTAGAGGCGCAAGCATGCTTCAGTCGTCATCCATCAGACAAACCAACAAGACACCCCAAACAAGAAGAGCAAGTCAGAACCTCAAGATGCTGAGGAATTGACACCTCGCGTCCCACAGCGCTCTTCAAGCCTACTAAGGCCAGGGACTAGACCGTCAGTATCACATTACCTAGAAGCTGGCTACTTAATGCTAAAAAGCCTAATTATAAGACAATGCAAGTAGGTTGCATTGCGCAGGCTGCTGCAGTCTTCTGCGTTGACAAAATTGTAGTCTTTAACAACAATCTCTCTGGCTTTATGCCTAATGTTGTGTTAGACTAGTACACGCGCGGTAAGAAGTTAAAGTCAAAATAGGAGATCCTTAACAGCATCTTGGAAGAGGTTGAATCCTGGCAAAACCTAGACTAGTTCCTCTATCACGTTCTAGCATTTGCAGAGTGCCCTCCACATCTTAGGTACAGCTATAACGACCTAAGCTTAAGTATCTTCCAGAAACACAAGAACCTTGAATAGACAGAAACTCTGCCTAGTATGAATATGCCGCACCATTTAAGACCACATGAATGGTGTCAATTTCGCGAAGGCGTGGTTATGGGGCCCGCTAATGCACCCTCTACAGGCAAAAGCTTGAAGAAGAAGGGCAAGAAAGAGGCGGAGCAGTATGTGTACGTCAAGTGTAGTCTGCCCTTTCTAGTAGTCGTTCCTATACCGCTGGGTGCGCCAATTAAGCCCGCTATGCACACCACAGTACGATTCGCCAACTCAGAAGCCCCTAAGAATTGGCCACATTTGTTGTAGGCAGACTGTAAAGAGCTTAAGGCTACCGCTTGCGCCTCTTCACTGCCTTGTGAGGAATTAGGATACTACTAGGGATACTCAGTACGCAAGGCTTCCTCTCTCAGCACAGTCTTCTCTAAGTGTGAGTCTGATGGAGGCTACGACTTCACTATTGGCACCTTAGAGCGAGGCGTTGATGTTCGCGACCTTATACCTGCGACAACATCTGATCCTTTAGCGCAGGCGCCAGAGAAGTACAATCGTCTTTTCCTTGTTTTTGGCGGCGTGGCTGGAATCGAGCCAGCCGTCAAAAATGACCCTGTGCTTGCAGAGAAGGGACTTAGAAAGGGAAGCGCACATTCATTGTTTGATTCGTGGGTCAACCTCGTGCCTGGACAAGGTAGTCGAACTATCAGGACAGAGGAAGCGGTCAAATTCGGGCTGTGCGCGTTGAAGCCGTACGTGGACTCGATGTATGCCAAATAAATGCGCAAAGCCGCGTACGAGCAGAGCCTTGGGATTTGGTGCGCTACTCAAGTCAGTCGCGCTGATCATCTCGATTCATACAAAGCATCTCTGGAATGTAAATGAAACCCCAAAAGGACGACGAGACTTCTTGAATGTGGCGCCGTGCACGGTGGTGAGCAAAGCGACTAGGAGAGCGTGTCGCTTCGCGTAAAGACCAATGAAGCTATCCGGTGGCTGAGCTAGCTATTGGGGGCGGAGTTGACGCTCAAACAAACACAACCTTCTCAGCTGAGCAGCATCCCTCAGTCTTGTACTCGTTCCGCTCTCGCAATAGTAAAGCCGATCACTGCCACTGGAGACGGATGGCACAACATTCCGCCAACAAGTCCGGTCCCAGGGCTGACATTGTTTCTCTCGATCCAACGAACGATAATCCTCGAACTCGCCTCCATGAAGGCCAAGGCCCAGGTTCCCCCACTGATCAGACGTCGGCTTTGGATACGCTCCCTAGTCAGCTCGGGAGCTCACACGTATCGAAACACACCAAGCAGCGCGCCAGCGATAATAGTGCCGATGCGCCCGCTGACACAGACACTCTAAGCGTAGGGCCTGTCCCGCCCATCAACCGTCGAACAAGCGTGCAAGCCCCGACAGCCCTCCAGTTCGACATCGTCCCAAGTCGGGAAAGCCACATAGGCCAGCGGACTAATGATATTGCTCGCTCAAGTACTGCAAGTTTCAGTTCGGTCTTGTCTGCTCGACGATGGACACTTAACTCCAGTGGTGCACGTCTAGGAGAGAGCTCCATCACGCTACCAACATTTAGGACTGCGCGTGAGAGCTTCGGTAGCTGGGTAACAGCCTCGAGCTTTCAACGCATTCCCCTACTCCAAAGGCAGATAGTCGCAAATACGAAATTCTTCAAAGAGCATGGACCGAAGTATGGCAGGTCTGATGAATTTGAGGCATTGGTGAATCACGCATTGAGAGACATTGCCGCCTGCGGATCCCAGAACTTACAGTTTCCGGTCTCTCTCATCCGAGCCGCACTGCGCCAGCGACTACTTCCCCTGTTAAATGGCCATCTCACATCTTTGGCAAACTTATTGGAAGGGCTGATGTCCAGTATGCAATCATTCCTTGACGTCCAAAATGCCGGTCAGCTCGAGATGAAGATCAGTGCCCACATCTATCGTTTCGCACACGAACTTTCGCTCGGCAAAAATAACGCAGTAGTTACTTCCGAACTAAATGCTGTATATGGTGCTTTCAGCAAGGAATGGCTGACTCGCTTGAAAGAGAAAGGGCTGATCTTGGCGCCAGAAGAAGAGCTAGATTGGTCGGGCCGCGGACAGCATGTGATCTTCAATCTTTACGAAGAGCCTGATATCCCGCTGCAACACCTCTGTCAACTAGGCTATGGTGCATCTGGTGTCGTGGACCAGGTCAGATGTCGCCGAATCAATCTTGCGCGCAAGAAGATCCGCTGCATCAAGAAGCTGACGCGAGAAGAGGCCGCAGCGGAAGTTGCGCATCTCCAACGCTTACAGCATCGACACATCGTTCGGTTGGTGGGGACGTATATGGTGCAGAAGGATCTTTACATCTTGATGTATCCAGCAGCTGCGCTGAACCTGGCAAAGTTCCTCGATATCGCACAAAATGCGAAGATCAGACAGCAGCCCATTGCACCTGAGGACCAAACCGACTGGATCGCATTACTCCTGGGAGTATTGGCCTGTCTGACCAAGGTCATAGCTTTCCTCCATGAGCACAACGTAAAGCACATGGACATCAAACCAGCGAACATTCTAATCAACCACTACAGGATGGAATCTGCAGCTAAAGTCTACATTGCGGATTTCGGCATTGCAAGGTCCTATCGGTCCCCTGAAGAGTCTTATACGGATTCTGGCATAGCGTTCACGCCAACCTACGCCGCTCCAGAAGTAGTACAACGGGACACCAAAGGACCACCTGCAGATATTTTCTCTCTAGGGTGCGTCTTTCTGGAGGTTCTAGCGACTATGCTCTCAACTCGCTTTGACGATCAGCAAATGGCTCTGCAGCAAACCCGAGATGATACAGACCCTTCGTACCAAAACAACAAAGATGCAGTGCTTGCCTGGTACAAGCACAAGCAAGATCTTGTAAGCTCCCACGTGCATCAGTTCCGACAAGCAAAATCGCCAGGCATGGACTTCTGGCATCAGACTTTCCAATGGACTGCCTCTATTCCCCTGATGCTTGCTGCAGAGCCCGAAGATCGACCAACTGCCGCTCAGCTTGACGAGCTCACTAGTTGGGCTTGTTGTGGGTGCTGTGACAAAGGGTCTGAGCCATTCGAGGCCGCTGAATCACACATGATATGCGTCGCTACATCGGCAAATGCGTAGCTAGCCAAAGACGGCTTTACTTACAGTATATGGAGCTCCAACGTATGTGCAACAAGCCCTCTGCCTATGTCATCAGGTGTTTGGAGATATATAGCGACGTATTCGCTCAGCGGTACTTTCATTTTCGCAACCGAAAGACCTCAGGACGGCCTTACGAAGACTTCGTCTCAGAAACTGCTGGTGAAAGACTTTACCAAATGCCGTCCAGCTCTTAGGCTGATCTGAGGCCTTTCATACTCCCTTTCGTCATGGCATCAGAGCTGGGAGAATGTATTAAAAGCTGGATTATATAGTAAAAGAGAAGCCTTTACCTGCAATACCTAGGAAAAGAAGCAGGGATGATTCTTAAGCAAGTTGATGCAACCCCAGGCGAGCGTGTTCGAGCGTATATAGCACATAGCTGACAAGTCATGTTACAATTTAAGTCTTTATTCAACGTCTGATCCAAGTTTGATGCGAAAAGCAAGAGCCTGAACGCTCAGTGCATTCAGAGAATGCGCAGGCCATCTGAAGGCATGGTAATTCACTCAACACTCAAGCAACTCTACATAGACTCTGCGTTTGAGTTTCTCCTCTACAGGAAGCTCTGTTCCGTTTTCAGTTCACAGCACGTAACCTAGTTTCAGTTTTTTTTAGAATAGTTGTTTTCCCTGCAGAGGTAGCGACATTCCCGTTTTAGTACAACTGCCCAGACCCATTAACTGCATACAATACCTTGCAATATCGTTTCAATTCCTGTACAGGCACTAGCACTCCTGATTTACGTTATCTGCATATAAAAGCCGCCTGCATCCTGGATTATCATACACTAGTTAATCTCCTGTACAGGCAGCGCCACTCCTGTTCTAAGATACCTACATAGAGTCGTTTTCTGTGCTTAGACTCTATTAAAACTGAAGGTTCTCCTGCGCAGGGACTACTTTAGCTGTTTCATAGGTACTGTAACGTATTCAATACTGCCCCTTAAAAGTGTAAATGCCTGGTTAAATACTGCGCAGGTAGTTTTAAGACGGTAATAAGTTGTCTGCACAGGATACCTGTCGAAATTTAGGACACTCTTTCTAAGGATCTCTGGCTGATAGCTAGAATGAAACCTAGATCTGTCAGGCGTCATAGTACCTCTACGGAAGGACATCTGGACAACGGCTTTCGAGGAGAAGGATGTTACTCCTGCGGTTCGTAAAGCTCTTGCCTTGGCCCGCGCTCACGCGACCTGTCACTTTATACGGCGCCTTCTACCACGTCCCCGAACTTACTTATAGAACATACCATAATAAGGGCCAATATTTGGATTTTGCTGTCTCGGCTGATTAGCAGTTGGCTTTGCTGAAACTATATGAGACATCTCTGTCTCCCTGAACCTCATATCGTCGTTCTCGGTCTTTCTGATGATGCTCTGGTTGGTTGATCTATGAACACGAACGTCATAGCATTGATTGCATGAGCGGCAGACGTCGGTAACAAACGTGGTAAAGCGGATAACAGGGAATCACAGTGAACGACCACCCTCTTCATCTCTCTTGGCCGGGCTTGCATGAATCAATGCATGCTTTGGTAGTCCTGGACAGAAATAGAGCACCGGTCTGGTTGGTCGTTGCTCATTCAAGTGTGGTAGCCTGCAAAGATATACTGCCTGATGGCGTCGTACGGCGGCTCCTGTATCATGCTAAGGAGTGCAGGTAGCCAACAGAAAGCATCAGACCTCCTCGCATGACACGATATGTACTTCGCCACCATGTAGCATCGTATCATGAAGTGGGGCATGGTGTCTAGATCATGCTATCAAACTGAAGGCCTCAGGGCTGAGAAGTCCGAGTACTCTGCGCATGAAGCTCAGCTATGCTTCGCCCTGCATTAGTACCTTGTAGCGCTTCTCATCTCTTCATGCGCTCGGATTGAGTGGTTCTCGAGCCACAGATGTCGTAGCCGAGCGATTGACGTAATTCATCCATGGATGTACACCCTTGACGAAGCAGAAGCGTAGCGGGATCCATGTTTCCCCGAAGGACCGATGGATACTTACCAAACATATATACATATGAATGTGCTACATACCGCCATTTGTCATTAGCAATCGAGTCATCCATCGTCAATGGCCGCCTCAATTTCTATTGTGGAACCAGTGCCTACCACAGATATCAGCACACATCCCCCGAACATTTACAGCTCTCCCGGTCCAATCTTTGCTACGGTACAAGTGCTTCTGGACGCTGGTGCTGTCTCATCAATTTACTTTACCCTGGTATTCACCAACGAGCTAGAAACTGAAGCAGCCATCGTCGATGCTAGCGAAATTTCACGAGTCGACTGCCACTTATCAAGATTGGAGACGAGCAGGCTCAGATGAGTCGATGCATGCCTTTACACCCTCACATGTTGTCCGGTAAAAACGATGCAAGTGAAATCGCAGGAACCTTCCACTGACGAATATAGACCTCTGCAACGAGTCATTCCATCTGATGACCCAAGCGAGATGGGCTGCGAGTTCTCAGCCAGCTGAGGTTGAGGCGGTCCCCGGCTTCGCCATACCTACCTGCGGTACTTATGTGCAGATCCCTGCATTTGTATTCCAATTCCCTGACTATCGCTGACATCGGCAATGGACTCATAGGAGGCTGGATTCCAACATATGCACAGGCTTGCAAGCTTATGGGATAGTTTCGCCTGCTATGACCTTTGCAGTCCGGTCGCGTCAACGCCCCATCATTTTCGATGCGCATGCCTCATTATAACGAATTTTACCGCATGCAACACGAACAACAGAGTAGGCAAGGGGCAGAGGTTCGACCGTCACAAACACAGATCTGAGGCAGCCAGACGCATCTCAAAGAACAGCGTCTTATCATAGCAGGAGGCTGCCTATTGCCGACGGTCGTCTATGGTCCATGAGATTTTCCCGTAGCCGACGTCAAACCCGTGCACCTTCACTCACACTACCTTGGTAGACAGCTCGCATCGCTAGCATGCATCGAGTACCTACCCAGGTATGCTACATCTGGAAGGATGCAACAATGCCTCCTGGCTGCGGACTGCGGCTACTCGTCTAAGTGCATACTCGTCTGAGTGCAAAGTGTCGTACACGGGAAGCCGATTCTTGGATTGGTGGGGCGCTTATCCGGCGGTACCGAAATCAGTATCGGTACAACGAACGCACGCTAATACAAAAACTGCGCCGCTCGTATTCTTCGTGACAGCCTTCTGTTATCAGTTATCGTGCGATCAAAAGGCATCCTGTTACTGGAGTGACGCTCCAAGCAGCCTGATCGCACGGCAGACTAGGAAAACACTCCACATTCGAACTCAGGACTCTGTTTCGTCCTCCCACCGTATCAAGGTTCTTAGCTACGGATTTGCCCGTCCTTGTCAACCTAATCAGTACCTTGTGAGCTGATGCTCGAATCGTCTATTCATCTTTGCACGCATTTACACGTCTCTTCCTCGCAACATGGATAGTTCTGAATCGTGCATCATAACTGGTTCTCCAGCTTTACCTTCTCATTTCTAACAGCTAGTACCAGGCCAGGTCAATCCAGAACCACCCGGAGGAACAATCCTGCGATCTGCCAGAGTCTGTTAATGTACGGTATAGCCAAGTCTCTTGTGATCTGACCGCGCTTCTGCGTGTATATCAGCATTGCATCGACCAGATGAGCCCTCTCACCGAAGAAGATCTGTTGTTTGTCTTACTCCGCAGATTTGCAGAGTCTTCAAATGCGTCCGTGTACGCCGAGATTCGAACTTCGAACAATGTCCAGATCCACGATTCAACGATCGAAAGGCCTATTGTACGAGGTATACATTGATCAGTCGTGTCTAGGCTAACATATCCAGGAGTCGAGAGCACTGGAAAGCTCGTTGGGTCGCGATCTCAGTATCCTTCAGGCTGATCTAACTTTCCATTATCCCGGACACACAGAGGGAGAACGTTCAGGGGATGTGGTTAGCGATGCTGACTACCATCTCATACCTCAATCGCCACTTAAGTCCAACACGGCATGTTCGATCGCGATGAATTTCCCTTCCTCAATCTGTATAGATGCGCCGGAAGAGGTTACAAGTCGACCTTCAGAGGACCCACCAGACTATCTGCACTCGTCGGAATGGACTTCAATATGGCCTGACCACGATTGGGCTGAGCTCCCTCCGAACTTACAACCCCCAAGCTTTCGTGTACACCGATGTCATCATGTCGGAGTTGAGCGCGGTGGTGAGGACGAAGCTTTTGAGCTGCCTCTGGGATTCCCCGAGTTGATGCAACAAATGAACGAAGCATTCTGTGATTTATTTGAAAGCCAACGAACTCGTTGCATCGACAAAGACTGACATCTATAGGTTTCCCATGTTACATTCCGAGTCCAGAACCAATCAAGACTGTCTCCCCCTATACTTGAGGGGGCAATCCAGAGCTTTGAGTATGATTTGTTCGCTACGATTCCTTCTCTCTACATTATCGTGCAGAGAGCTGGGGCCTTCCTGGCGTACTCGTGTTTTAGAGACAGGATGGTTGGTCGTCGTGCCCAATATCTTAACGCAAGCTAATCAGTGCTCAGGAATGGATATCAGCTCATCATGGGCACGAGGGATGTTCTGGATGCTAGAGGAACTTATAATTATTCGTCGTGTACCAATTCATGATATTTGAATCACCATAGCATCGTTAATTTGCCGTGCTTCTTCTGTTGTTTCGTTAAGTTGATAAACAAGCGTCCAGGTGGCGGATAATCCTGCGACTTGCCATCATTCCTCATTGAACAGATACCAAGACGCAGAAATCTGTTTCGTGGCTCCACAATGTAGTACTAGCCCGAGAATCTCCTATAAAACAATTCAGTGCCACTTGTCTACAAAGTCTCCTCAGAACCTTTCAAACCTTCGATCAAGCCCTACGGGAGGGAGTCGTCGCCAGATACTCTGAGCTTGTTATGGGCCATAATTTTTCTGACGATCAAGCCATGCCGTACGCCTGGCTTGACCTCACCGTCAGAAGTGGAGTGAAGCACGGAAAAGGCTTCCCGTCGTGCTATACAGGGATCAGGACTGATCAAAGCATGTCGATTGGCCTCTGGAATGGAAGAGAGACCATGCAGAAATGGTGTTCGCCAGGAGCAAGAGGTGACTTGGTTGTGGACACAGGAGTTGTGGTGAAAATGGATGCAGCCTTGGCCATGAATATGCCAATGCATATTGTCTCGTCAAATTTCGGGTACATCACAAGAGTCGTGAAGAGAGACTCGACCACTGGCGCATATCTCTTTGAGCAGAAGCGTGTGTTAGACTGTACAGAGATGCTTATGACGAGAGATGCTTATGACGAGAGACAGGTCACTTATTTAGTAAGGATTGAGCATAGAGATCTGCCTTAACAATCGTAACTTATCCTGCAGATGTTACTTCCATGTATTTTCTCTCAATTCACAACTTAAACAACTTTGCGTCTAGAAAGTGGCTAGCATTAATCTGAGCCTCCAACCACTCTACCGGCGACTGCAGTCTGAATGTTTACAACGAGCTTGGTATCGACGACTTGCGCACGGGTCAAGATCAAGTCCAGGACTTAAACTACACACGAATACTAGATATAGAACAATCAAGTAGTAGTTACACTATAATAAATAGTAGATTAGTAAGACCTTATGTCTTGACCCGTTAAGCTCGTAAAGAAGAGGAGAATAGGTTATTATGAAGATAGTTGCAGAAGTAAGCTACCGTTAGCACACTCGTGATGCACGCTAACGCGTGATGCACACCCCACCAACATTGACGCGTCTTACCCACCCCCCAATAACTCAACACCACGATGCCGCTGGAAGAAGCCCTTGCAGAGCTAGCCTCTTTGAAAGATAACGAGCATATTCCGTATACAGTTCTTGCTAAAAAACACAGTTGTTATCGCTTAATGTTAAGCCGCAGGCACCGCGGAGTATGCGCGTCAAATGAGGTCAAAGTAGAACACTAACTCTTACTCGATCCACACATTGAAGCAGAGGTTATAGAGTACATTAGAGGACTCACAAAGAGATGGCTTATGCCTACGAGGCAAATAATTGCAAATATTGTCGCGTACTTTGCTGCATGGGAGCCCTTAGATAAGTGGGTTGGCGGGTTCCTTCATCGTCACTCTGATCTTCTTAAGAGCAACTGGGACACCTCTATGGAAGCTGGACGTTACCACGCTGATTCTTATGAAAAGTACGTGCTCTATTTCGATCTTCTGCTTAGTAAAATCAAGAAGCATGAGGTTGAGCCTGAGAATACATACAATATAGATAAGAAAGGTTTTATGATTAGAGTGATTAAGAAGGGCAAGAGGATCTTCGACAAGGCTCTCTACAGCAAGAAGCAGTATAGTCAGAGCTCTCACGACGGTAATAGAGAGTGGGTAACAGTGCTGGCTGCTATATGCGCTGATGGCACTGCTATTACGCCGTGCGTTATCTTCCCTACTGAATTAGGCAAGGTTCCTGAGTCGTGGGTGAAGGAAATAAACCTAGAGGACCTAGAGGCACCTTCAATACACTTTGCTACCTCACCTAATGGCTGGACGAACCATAATCTTGGTATAGCGTGGCTGAGAGACACCTTTAATCCACTCACACGGCAGAAATCGCGACACCACTACTGTCTCTTAATTGCTGATGGCCACAGCAGCTATATAACCAAGCCCTTTATTGACTACTGTCACTATTACAGGATTCTGCTCTTTATTCTACCTCCGCACTCTACCTACACGCTGCAGCCGCTTAATGTAGTGTGCTTTAAGACCTTGTCGCAGCGCTACTCTACTGAGCTCACTCATCGCTATCTACATAGGCAGGGACAGTCTCCAATTAATAAAGATGACTTTATACCCATCTTCTCACCTGCATAGAAGAGTACCTTTACTAAGAGGCTTATAGAGGCAGCCTTTGAGAAGACAGGAATCTACCCACTAAACGCTGACTGTGTACTTAATCGCTTCAAGCTACGAACACCACTATTGCCTGTAACTCCACCAGAGCAATCAGAGGACGCTGTAGTACGCGCAGCGTCAGGTTCACCAAGTTATGTGAAGTTCAAGACGTTACTGCGCTGTGCTGTGCGCGATCAGAACTAGGGTGCTGCCTTAGCAGCTAAGTAGAAGTATCACTAAGTCTTTGTGCGCGACAACATTAAATCACACGAGATTGAAGGCCTTAAAGAGGCTCTTGACGACAACAAGAATAAGAAGAAGAGGAAGAGAGTGCTTTCTCTCAAACCTAGCGACCCTGACTTGCAAGGTAGAGCCTTTATTGTTACACTAAGGTTAAAGGCGCGCGCTGATGCTCTTCTTAAGCAAAGAGAGCAAGAAGCGATAGAAGAAGAGGCTGCTAAAGCTGCTAAGGCTAATTAGCGGTATTAAAATGCCCGCCTCAAGGAGTTAGAGAAGGCAGAGAAGAGTAAGGTCTTTAAAGAGAGGGTTGCAGCAAACGCTGCTAAGCGTGCTGCAGAGAAGGCTAAGAGTGAGGCTTGGAGAGCCTCTGAAAAAGCAGCTAAAGCCCTTCGCGACGCTTAAAAAAGTATACAATTGCCTAAAAGAGGTAAGGACAAGGCCTCAGCGAAGCCGCGATTAAAAGTAACCAAGAATCGTGGCGGTGGTGCTGTGCGTAGTTAGCGGGTGCCTCACAGGTCGCCCTCACCACCACCACCCACTAAGGCATCTACTGGCCGCCAAACGCGTCCCCTAAAAAAGCTATAGTAGCTAAAAGTTTCGCAAGAGTCTATATATCAATCTACCAAATTTTCTTGCGATAGCAGCGTTGTGGTGTTGTGCAATAACCTCATTTTTCTTGGGGTGCATAAGGTGGTGGGGTGTGCATCACGCGTTAGCGTGCATCACGAGTGTGCTAACGGTAGTCTATATACTTTCCGCGCACATATAGTTCCCGCGCACCCCACCACAACGCGTACCTCTGTTTTTGAAGCTATCTATTGTCAACGCCACATACCTAAAATGGATCCCAAGGAAGTTGCTATCTAATCTGCTATTGATGGTCTTGTTTCTGGTGTTTTTAGGAGCCAGCGGAAGGCGGCTGCTGCGTGTGGGATCCCTGAATTGACGCTGCGAGGCCGGCTACGCGGTCAACAACCACACGCGATAGCTTACTCAAATCAACAACGATTGACGCCGGAGCAGGAGAACTTTCTAGTAGAGTGGATACTGGAAGAGGACTCACGTGCACAGCCACCATCTCATCCCTGTGTAAGAGAGATGGCCACCTGAATCCTCCACATGAACGGCGACCACGAGCCACTCGGGCATCTATGGGTACCCTATTTCATCACACGTAACCTACGCGTCGCCTCTATAGTTGGACGAACGATTGAGAGCGCAAGGACTACAGTAGCTAATTATAAGACAATTCGCGCGTTTCTAGAGCTATTTGAGCGTACTCAGATTAAGCTGGGCATACAGTATAAAGACATATAGAACATAGATGAGACTAGGGTTGGTCTTAGGGTATGTACCAACACTAGAGTAGTTGCCAATTCATCAAAGAAGAAGGCTTATATTAAATCACTAGAGAATCGTGAGTGGGTATCGATTCTAGAGACTATCTCCGCCACCGGCACCAAGCTCTAATGTCTAGTTATCTTTAAAGGCAAGCATCTACAAACCACGTGGTTTCCAGCACAAGGGGTGCCAAATTGGCTCTACACAACCTTAGAGAATGGATGGACGTCAAATTCAATTGGATCTGAGTGGCTACAACGTATATTTATACCAAATACTACACCTTTACAGGGTGGGTGGCGGCTACTGCTATTGGACGGCCACAGCTTCTACACTCCTATTGACTTTATGTGGACTTGCCGGCAGCATCAGATCTATCTTCTATACCTCCCACCTTACGCCTTACACATCCTCCAGCCGCTGAATCTAGCTCCATTCTCTGTCGTCAAAACCTACTACCGTAGTCAGATCCGAGCACTCTCAGCACTTAATAACGCAGCACCTATCAAGAAGAAGAGGTTTGTCACCTTATACAACAAAGCAAGAGAGGAAGAACTATCTAAGAGAGTCATACGAGCCGGGTGGAAGGCTGCTGGCCTATGCCTATACAACCCAGGCCTCGTACTACACTCATCTCAGGTATCAGGCCGGCCTATTACACCTCTACCACCTCCTTAGGCATCAGATACAGTCTTTACCACGCCTCAGAGCTCACAGGCCTTATATAAGGCTCAGCAGCAACTCCTTCTATCAGAATCTCTTTCACGAAGCACCCGCCTGATGCTTGGCAAGGCAGGCAAGGCTATTGCTATAGCCAACACTCGCGCAGCTCGGCTTGAATCTGAAAACCAACGACTCAAATATCAACTAGATAGTACTAGGGTTACACGCTCCAGAAAGCGTGTTCAAGTCAACCCAAATGAACGCTATAGCAACGTTGAAGCCATTAAGGCTGCTATTAATCAGGCAGCAGCATTACAAGCTAAGCAGGCATCACGTTCAACTAAACAAGAAGCTCAAAAAGCAGCAGCAGCAGAAGCACTTACGCTTCAGTCTATGTGTACAGAGTGGCAATTATAAACGTTGTTATTAAGAAATCACAACTCCAATCTGAGTGCTAGTGACGTGGTGGGGTGCGCGGGAACTATATGTGCGCGGAAAGTATATAGACTAGCTTACAGCAAAAAAACATACAACAGCGGGTATTCGCTAGTGGTCACCCACCTAACTACTAATCCGCCGGTACTTTGCTTAAATAGGGCTGAGCGAACGGGAAGCCTTGTTTTCAACGTCCTATGGTCGTATGTGGAAGTTCAAGGTTCTTGGGCAAATATAAAATCAATTAACTGTTGCGACTGTGACAGGTAGAGACGCTCTCAATCATATCCGTCCTCTCGCCAAAAACTTCATCGGAATGTCCACAAGTCTCGCTCTCAGATACTCCGCGCAATTCTTCCCTAAGAAATCCACACTGGTTGTGCAGCTCACACCTCTATCGAGATGATCCTTCAGCAGGAAGTGTACCGCCTTCAAACCAGGAAACTCAAACCTCTCGATTCTCTTGCCCTTGTACTCATCAGCCAATAACTGTTTCGCGAACTCTGTCGACAGCAGAGTCTGTAGCCACGCGTACTCGTCCTGGTGGCGCACCCAGAATCCTACGTTGCAATCTGAGCCTTTGTCGCCTGAACGCGCATGTACTATTGTGCCAAGAGGTGCTCGAACGGTTGCACCGAAGCTGCTTAATTCCTTTGAAGCGACTGTAACATCTTGTGTAGGCTGTTTCCTTGGCCATGTTTTGGTGTCTGAAGGTGGTGGGATGTAGATCGCCGCTTCAGCCGCAAGGTGCACTTTGTGTTGGATAGCGGATTGGGGCAAAATGGTGACATAGTACTCGAACACCTCCTTCGGGAAAGCTTGTCGAAGGTCCAAATGAGGAGTGGCCCCGGGGTAAGCAGCCATGATAGCATCAATACATGGCCGCACAAATTTCGCGGGGCCAAGGTCATCGGCTGTCCGTGCTTGGGCGATCACACGAAAGTCGACCGTAGCGGCGTTCTGGGTTGTGGGATTCTCTGCGCAGGATCCAATGGTTTGGAAAGAAAGATGTGTAAACTTTTCAACGTGAGGACCCATCTGGGCACGAATGAGATGCTCCATCATGCGCGCTTTCGCAGGTATGTCCAAGCCAGTTAGGAACCAGTGCATCTCGGCCTGATAGATTGGCTTCGCAGTAATTCCTACTTTTGTCGTCGGGGGTGGAAGTGCACCTTTGACTCCCTTGAGAGTGATGCGGTTTTCTGAGATGTACTCAAATGAGATGTGGTCCAGCACAGCGGTCACATCGGAGTTGAAGTACCAAGGACCTTGTATCTCATACAGAAACTGAGACGTGAGTGTATTGACTGACACTTCACCTCCCGAGCCCTTGTTCTTCGTGATGACAACGTCACCAGGCGGTGAGATTTCGACAATGGGGTAGCCAATCTTGTTCCAGCCAAGGCACTCCAGATCTTTGAACCCGGTGTAGTTGCCGCCCGTGCTGTACGACGAGCACTCAGATAAATGGCCCGCAACAAAAGCGTTCGCAAGCTTATCAAGGTCTGATCGCTGCCATTTGTGCCACCAATACGCAGCACCAATCACCGGACTTGCATCCGAGACTCGCCCGCAAATAACGATGTCTGCACCTCCTTCGAAAGCTTTGGCAATGCCCAGTCCTCCCAGGTAGGCCTGTGCGTATATAGGCTCGAATTGCCAGTCTTGCAGTTGTTGTCCCGTGCATATATTCTCAAAAAGTGATTCGCCACGTTTCTGTGCTTCAAGCAATTGGGGCAGTACCTCGTCGCCAGAGATCCATGCAACGCTGAGCTTCAACCCTTTGGCTGCAACTAAGTCTGTGACGACTTTATGAAGTCGCTCTGTGTCTGAAGCACCAGCGTTCACGGCGACCTTAATTCGGTGCCTGGCAATGTGTGGTAGCGCAGGTTCAAGGGCTTCTAGGAAGGTAGGTTCGTATGCTTCCATTTGACCTGAGACACATCAATGGCCATCGGCGTGATTAGGCGAAGCAAGACCATACCATTTGACTTGACGTTTGCGCGTGCAGTCATATTGGCCTCGCTCATCCAGTCGCCAACGAGCACATCAATCGGGTCATTTCCGTAGTTCGAAGCCAGTAATGTCATAGCATTGCGGCGGTCTGTTGTCGAGCCGGAGCACCCTGGTGACTCCGTCAGTCTTCTCAAGATTTGACATGTTCATGTGACCTATACCTGCAATGCGTATAGCGCGTTTTGGTGACATGTTGCCTTCAGGAAGATTGGACTGTTAATGTGAGTAATGTTTGCGCATCACTTGCATTTGGATGGAGTGTGACAACTTCAGAACAAGGACTGGACGGCATAGTGATTTTGGGGACACTGCAGCTTTGTTGATGAGTGGGTGTGGAGTCGCATTGGAGCTGTCAGCGGCGCGAGGCCGAGGCGCTCGAACGCGGGGAAGGAGCTAAGCGGTTCTCTTCCTAGCACGATGGAAGAGTACGTCACGTGCACATGTGTGCTGGATAGACATCTGGCCCAAGATTCAACATCTGTTGACAACTACTGAGTACTGTTTACCAAATGTATCGTTTCAAAGTCGCAGAGAAATTGAGGATTCTGCTTCACGCGCATGTTAAGCTTAATAACATACTAATCCGATGACAATACGCTCACTGTGAAAGGACGTTGTTCATGCAATCTTGAAGGATTTGGTCCTTCGGTCCATTAGAATTATTACTATCATATCATCCTAGTGATCCAACACTCCTTCCTCAAGCACATAACTAGTACGCGTTCGAGGAACTCACACCACGCTGAGCACCTGGTCGACCTTGATAACTCGCACCCCTGATGACGCTGCCTCTCCTCGAAGTAGGCCCGTTGCTGGCGGCAGAAATAGAGTTGACCCTCGAGCCGTACGCGCCGGGCAGGTGACTAGCCCTCCTGCCGCCAGTCTCATCACGGGCACCGGCCAACTGTTGAGCGAAAGGACTCTTCTTCCTCAGAGCCGGGCCCTTCCAGTAGATTACGTAGACAGACACAACGAGCAGCAGCGAGATGCAGAACAGGATTGTTGATGCGTTTGCCAGAGGATTGGAGCCGATGTTCTGAAAGAATGGAGTTGCGGGGAGAGTGAGCACACCAGCAAGGAAGTCACGAGCCCAGCCGTTGCCGCCTGTAGCCGAAGCACTGTATGGCCCGTAGGCGCAGATCATGTAGTCGATGGTGGCCATGTAGATGGCGTAGTTGGCGATACCGATGATAGCAGAGGCCACCATGGATCCAATCCAGTGTAGCGGAGGTCCAGTCGAAGTCCATGCAAAGATGATGAGGCCGATGGGGAGGCAGGGGGCAGTAAACAGCAACCACCAAAGTCGAGCTTCGTACTGCGCGATCTCGTCGCCAGGGCGTTCCTTTCGCAGCCTCTCATTACGCTTGATCGCTGGGAAGAAAGAGAACCAAGCCAGAAGGTAACCAATACCGATTGGAACAAATGCGAGGCCGATGGCGAATGTGGCAAAGTCCCATTGCGCGTACACGAGTGCGTACGACTGCAAGAACATGAAGATGATGGCATCGGAGAAACCGGAGAGCAGAGAGAGAACAAGCACAATTGGCTCGGTGAGGAACATGCGGAACGGGCGAATCCAGGTTGTGATGATCTCGTGGGCGCTGAAGCGCTCCCTCCAGGGTGTCAGCTCGTTGGGTCCCCATACGTTGACTGGCTTGCCATTCTTCTCGCCCTCGGCACGGCGTTTCTTCGCAATGCGGTCCATCAGGACTGTTGTACGGGTTTCGGGAACGAGGAGGGCATGGGCAATCTGGACAGCACCGCCAAAGATCAGCTGGATCCAGATGTTCCATCGCCAGGCCAGGAACTGTTCGACGAAGCCACCGACGATAGGACCGAGGACAGAACCGCCGACGGACGAGAAGACGATGAAGGCCACAGCATACTGCTGGTTATCAGGCTCCTGCAGATGTGTTAGCAGTATTTCCTTTGAGTTTTGATTGTCGCACTACATACCCACATATCAGCCACCATGGCCAGCGTGACGGAGCCACCAGCGGTCGAGAGACCACCAAGCGTACGGAAGGCGATGATGGTCGCGTAGTTGGGCGCAATGCCTACTGGGATTTGAAAGATGTTTACAAAGAACAGACTGAGCTGCAGCACGGGAAAACGCCCCAGCTCCTCAGACCATGGTGCCCATAGCTCGCAACCAAACGCGTACGCGACGAGGAAAGCGGCCGCACCGACACGCGCTGCTTGAGCGCTGACACCGAACTCCTCTGAGATGCCGCCGACAGCGTTGCTGTACAGTGAGGTGTTGAAGTTCATAGAGACCTGGACCATGAAGACCACGGACAGAATCATCCACTTCTTCCACTCAGGGAACGAGAAGCCCAGATCCTCGTAGCAGTCTTCCTCGGTCATCTCGTAGCGGTCGTATGTGCCGAATTTTTCGTAGTGGGCGCGGTCATCGTCATTTGTGGCAACAGCGGCTGGGTTCTCATGCAGCTCGTTGCCGGGCTCTGAAGAGTCCTTCTTCTCATGAAGAGCAACTTCATTGTTGTGGACCGTCTCGGGATCGTGGATTTCCGGCCTCACTTCTCCGGCGGACGCCATGTTGGACAAAGCGTAACCTTGTTGGCTCGGGAGTGGTTACGGGGTTGTATGTCTTTGCAAAACTGCACGCGACTGTGGGGTTGATAATGATTGTCAACTTCATCCACGGTTCCCCAGTTAATCTGTACCGATCTTCGACTGCGGGGTGCGTCGAATAGCTTTAAAGATATGAGTGTGGCGAGATACTAACAGCAGCCGGCTGCATTCTTATAAGTGGGAGCATGCCATTACCGCGCGTTAGACCCATACTGTGCGCATCAGGTGTCGCAGGTGGAACGACGTCATATCGCAGCATCTTGCTGATTGGGCGTCGCCTTGCGTTGAATGGCGGGCGAAGGAGGCTTTTTCGTCAACGGCGGGTTAGCCTCTCGCAGCGTAGTGATGCAATGATTATTGTGGGGTCTGACCTGACGGACGGTGCGTGATGCGCGTGCGCATCTCGGAGTGTTGCAGATATGAAGGTTGCTTGCCTGATGCGTCACCATCGCAAGCAGAAATCCATCACAACTTTACTCAAGCTCACCCCCACAATCAATACCTATAGCGGTCACACAACATCAAGCACTCTGAGCCTTCATCCTCCGCATCTCAAGCACTTCTGCAGCCGCCACTAAGCCCCGCCGATCGCTTATGCCAAGTACGCCCAAACTCTTGGTTTCGTCAAACGATTTTGCAAAGCGCCCCTGACGTCACCTCTTTCAGCCAACCCGCACACTCGAAAAATCCCACATTTGCCCACGGGCCCCCGGCATCTCACCCACAAGCAAGTATCTCTCCACTTAAAATTTCCTCGACGAATCAGAGCAGTGGCGCATCCGTAGGTTTCGGATCTAGGCGCGCGATGTCACGGTATCGAGATGGTCGGCATACCGGATTCGGGACAATACGGCCGCAGAGCCGCACCAAATCGTCTCCACTTCTCGAGTCGTTCGAGACGCGGGTTATATTCGTAGTGGAGTCGATACCTTGACCTCATTCCGAAACATAATTTTGTTCAAGGCACTGGAGATTTTCTATTTGTTACTTATTTACACAATCAGCTATGGCGATACTTTGCGCGCTAGACATGGACCAAGGCTCACAACTCCGCTTGAGACATTCACCACTACACTGAGACTCCCCCCATGAGAGCGCGCTGCGACACCGTTAAAGCTTCCAGTGAGAATCACCTTCGACTCCATGACTCCAGGCCACAGGGCTGCAGTACCCGTGTGGATACGAGCCCACTACAAACAACATCACATCTGGCATTCAACTCAGTAAATTTTGATACACGAGCCAGCCTTTTGTGATTAAAAATTAAGTCTTGGTGTTGTATAGATGCATACTCAGAACCTTCGAATTGGTCCCAGGCTTGATACTTCAAATCCACCACACCGACCAAGTGTGCAGCATTGAAGATCATTGGGTGTCTATAACTGCGTCTTGAAGCATTTCACAGCATCGTCTCGATATTTCCTTTTCATCCCAGTGAAAGCCCAAGTCTTGAAGGTCTTCCTAAGCTTTCACTACTTGGGTTGTTCCTATCACGTTTCCTCAAAGTCATCCTGTCTTCGGGAATATTCCAAGAAGCCACTTTCACTGCACATCTGCCATGAGTCCACGGTCATCACACGCCCGTTCCTTTTTGAGGAGCTCCCTTACAATCAATGCTCATATCGCTAAACCATACAGTTCCACCAGAGCAGGAGTGAACCCAACCTGGTATGAAGTACAAAGTCCGCAAAGTCTCACCAGGAGGTAGACGTGCGAAGCTCTTACAATGGCGTGGCTATCCTGCTCCACCTCCATTGGCACTTACAAGAGTGAGTCGTAGTGTCAACCCATCGGGTACTTTAACTAACGTCTTACAGCTGTCACTGTTCCAGCTTGGTTTTGGGGCTTCATGCAACTCAGAAATGAACGACTACACCCTACCCAACGAACTGCTCGAGCTAATCGGTCTTTACTTACGCCCGACAACAATCATGCACAACCTGGAGAGTGCGGGGATGGTTTACCTCTGCAAAACCTCTGCTGCGCCATCTCGGGCAAGACACCAGAAATGTCGCAATACTTTAGTCAGCTGTCCAATCTCGCAAACATGACGAAAATTTGCCGACGTTTCCGGCCCGTGGTCGAGCGCATTCTCCACCGAGAAATCTGTTTACCACAACTCACATCGCAGGACAAGTATGGCTTCTTGGAGCCACTCGTCGCATTGCTGGCTCGGACATTATTGGACAGACCTGATCTTGCCCAGTATGTCATCTCCCTCGAACTATGGGTACGGAATCGACGACTTGTGCTTGTTGATGATCTGAGCACTGGGCTGCTGCCACCACATGCATACTCGGCGGCGTTCTCCAAAGCAGCTGATGAAGTGATGGCATCCGCCCTCGTCGGCGATGAGCAAACCCGATGGCTTTATGCATTGCACAGCAGCGACGAGCTAGCCTTGCAGGCTGCTCTCATTGGTAGACTTACTCGACTTCAGCTTCTGACCATATCTGGAAACTTTTGGCGCATATCGTCTCTGGATCCTCGGATTCGCGACGATGAAGGTGCTAGCAGTCTTCCGTTCTTAGAACTTGCTCTTCATCACAGCCCGTTGACTTTGATCCGGATCGGTGGACATGTTTTGGCTAATGCGTTTCCCGTCACGACTCTGACCAATCTGGAGCTAGACCTGGACTTCTTCGCAAACCGTCTTACATGTCTTGAAGTTCCACTGCGTCTTCTCAACGTTACCAAGTTATTGGTCATTGCTAGCCACATAGGACCACTAGCTAAGTTTATGCCGCTCGCTCCCCAGACATCAACATCACACGACGGCCTCATCGTCTTTATGCGCGAGTCAGTTCCCAATATCAATACCTTCACTGTACAATCGCAAACCGGCACTGTGCCTTTCCGTGATACTATATACGACAGTTGGGGCGTGGTCATCTCCCCTTACCATCTTGACGGACCACAAGACATCGAACCTAGCTGCCTCGTCAATATTGAGGATGGCAAGTACACCTGGGACTGGCTGACAGACGCTCTCCAACCTGTCCAGGGGCAATTGCTCCCTCTAGGGCTCCCACCGAACTGGTACTCATCGACAGGCAACCTAGCAGGCGCATTGCCGTGCCTGCAGGAGTTTGTAAGCCTAGCAACGCTCTCTCTTCCTCGAGTCGCAATCATACCCAACCGCTACGGCCCAGACTACGTCGAAGAAGAAGACGAATTCAACGCAATCAACTTTTTGCCATCCTCAATCAAATCTCTCGAGGTCTCACAGGTGGATGTCGAGGTACTCGGGTGGATCCAGGACTTGCTACGAGATGATAGAGGTCGTGAATACTGGCTTCCGCATCTATCACATGTACGTTTAGTTTTCAGAGATGACTACCCTCCAAAGATACCCGGCGGTTTTGTAGAGGATGTTGAGATGTCGGGTCTGAAGGTAACTGTTGTGTAACGAGGAAAAGATCACAATGTAAGCAGTAAAAAGCATGTCTGAGGGTTCGGTGCAGATGATCTGCTACGGCATGCGGTCTAAGAATGGTTCTACGTGTCGATGCTTTCATGACGAAAGAAGCATGGGAATAACATAAATTTGATAAGTACACCGTCCACCGTGAAAATCGCCCCTCAAGAAGCTCACTTTTTACCTCCCTAGAGCCTACTGATGCTACTTTTACAGACTATGCCTTAGTACTTTACGGAAGCGAATGTGTTTGTCTTCGTGTGGGGGAAAGAGAGATTTACAAACTGAATACACTGCTGTGCTAGATTGCAAACAATATTCAGGAAGGATTGATAAGCGGAAGGAAGCGGACAAGAGAGTATGGTACTGGAAGCATATTAGCCGAGGAGACTTGATGACCAACATCAATGTTCCGCTGAGATGAGGTTTGACAGAGCTAATGTGATTGGGCCGTGGCCAATGAGGTACGAAATCACGTCGAAGCACGTCATTTTTTAGCCTAGCCCCACCAAAACCAGCTCCGACGCGACTGCCCGAACGCTCGCCGATGAGCCTCCAATGTTTTGCTGGTGAACGACCCTTTCCTACACAGCGACGAGCCGAACGCTACCACAGCCAATGGCGGACATTCCTTCATTACCAGATACGGGAGCTAAGAAGCCGCGTAGACGTCCTGTGAATGGTAATTGTGCACGATTGTTTGTGGCGAAGGTCGGCTAACGCGAATCATCAGCTTGCGCGACTTGTCGAGCGAGAAAAGTATGTTACGCAAAACGTTTTTGATCAAACCTGTGTAGTACAATTTGTACCAGCATGGAGTGTCTCTTTGTACGCTCCTTTGAATAGAGATCTGAGAGCTGATCGTGTTACAGGTCAAGTGTGATGAGCGACCAGATGGCTGTCTCAATTGCGAAAGACTCCAGCTGAACTGTGTCCAAAATGGTGCACTCACGACTGGAGTCAAGAGGTCCAGCGCAGCACTGGAACCACTTGGTATCAAGCGGAAGCGCACGTTCCGATCATGTGTAGCCTGTCGTGATTCGAAAGTCAAATGTTCAGGCGAGCGACCGACGTGTACACGGTGCGCGCAGCGGACAACCGCCTGTCTTTACGACGCAGAGACCAACGAGCCGGCCTGGGTACAGAGCATATCGAATACTGTCTCAGCAGTGACAAGTCCAGACGCAAGCGTAGCCACTCAGATTCCTCAGATACCGAGAAATGCTTTTTCGTCAGCGCCGACGGATCTTGCTGCGATAAATTGTCCGCCTGGTTTGACTTGGTATGTCGTTAGGTTCTCAACGTGTGTTTTGCTGACCCATTTCCAGGCTGTTCGCGCAAGAACTACCGCCAAGAGCCCGACTGCACACCCTCCTTGAGGCCTATTTCAATAACGTTCAACCCATCAGGGTGTTTGCGTTTGAGCATAAGCCGACGTTCATGCGTATGCTTGATGAAGGCCAACTCACCGATACATCAGGTCAAGCCCTCCTACACATCATGTGCGCTCTTGGTGCAAGATTCTACGCCTTAGAGTACAGCGAGTCATTCGCGCCCTTACCGAAAGAATTAATACAGAACGCGGGTACACAGTGGGCCAAGATCGCGGAAGAAATGTTCTTTGCCGACTACAGTACCATCTCGACAACTAAGCTGAAGGTCCTCATCCTTCTTCATGACCAAGAGGCTAGGACTGGGAATTACGCTGGTTCGTTCCTGCTTACCGGCCTGGTAATACGCATGGCACACGCGCTGCAACTAAACAACGAATCTTCCACCGATATCATGTGTAAGAAGGAAGGTCCCAATGAAGCATCGGTGAAAGAATGCCAGAGAAGACTCATGTGGGCCTGCTACATGCTTGACGTGTGGGCAGGAAGTGGAGTTGACCATCTTACCATTCTGAACGAGAAAGACATCAAGATACAGCTTCCATGCAACGAACGTCAATTCCTACTCCAAATACCTGTGGTAACCGAACGCCTTGAGGAAGGTCAGACCCTGGACTTCATACCCAAGGCTGATCTGCCTGAGAAACCCAGGGATAATCTCGGCATGGCAGCTTACTATGTCCGGATCGTCAGTATATGGCGGCGAGTCCTAAGGTAAGTATTTCTCCTCGGTCGAATCCTTTGGAATGCTAATTGAGTAGATTCTCGAAACACATGAACGAGGAACAGCCGCCATGGGAACCAGGCTCGGAATTCTCACAGCTGATCGATGAAGTCCAAGCTTGGAAAGCGAGTCTACCATCATGGCTGGACTTTTCCGCTGACAACATCTACATCCGCCGAGAATCGCATCAGCTTGGTGCCTTGTTTCTGAATCACTGCATGTACCACCACGTCTTGTGCGACATACACCGAATTTCACTACCCGAACTGTACCGGAACCAACAGCCGTACGAGTTCCCTCCTGAACAGCATGCCTTCATGTCGAGACTGCGGATGATCTGTTTCGAGCACGCTCAACTCATGTCTGTGCTGGTAGCGACGGTCTTGCAACATGGCATCAAGCACTTTGCAGATCCCATCTTACCATCATTCGTGTACAACAGCAACCGTATCATGCTCTATCATATCGCTAGGATTCTAGATCATTCAAAGCCCGATTCTCGGACGGTCATATCCCGAACAGTCGAGCTGGTACAACAAAACAACAAAGCGCTGCGAGAGATGTCCTTGATGTATCCACTAGCGGAGCCACTATACATCACTACCGAGCGCTGGCTAGAAACTGTTCGCAATGGTCTTGCACGAGGCCAATCGAGTACATACATTGCTCCTCAGGATCCGTCCGAAGTGCGTACCGAGGTGCAGCAAGCTATCGAAGCGTCCAGTCCCAACCTGAACGACATCCAATCCGCCCAACGAAACGTAGAAGTGGCTTTACTTCCGCCAGCTACGAACACTCTGGAGCCCTCGCCATCCTCAGCCAGCGAGTATACCTATTCGACACCGTCAAATGACCCAATGAACTCGAGTCTTGCAACGCTGGCAGATGTAGCCACGCAACCTGGACAGTTGTCTGCGATACATGGCGATATGTCAACTGGTGACTTTGAACCCGTATTCAACCTGGATGATCTGCAGAACTTTTTTGAATGGGAGACGAATAATGGCGAATATGCTCAGTTGACTGGGTTCGAAGGGTTTGGCCCTCTGGGTTGGGCCAACAACTTCTCAAACATGTAAATGCCAACGCCGAATTACCTCGGTCTGGTTGCATATCTGGATTTTACAGTTCGACCGAAAAGCCCGTTCTTTTCAGCAGCTCGCCACAGACTTTACCCTATAGTCCGACTAAGGTTGATCATGGGGCAGGCGATTCAGTCGTGGCCAAGCGTGGTGCTCTCGGCGTACTGTCACCTAAAGCAGAGTTGCGAGATGACCTCATTGCGCCCACAAGCCACGAGACTGATGGACGATTGCAAGACTGCCGAACGACTCTTCTACCGGAGTTTCCATGTCGCGTCACATGGTCTCTTCAAATGCCCATGCATTATTCGTGCGTGTACCTCCGCACCATCAATATTGACGGAACAAGGCCACACATCAGTACCTGCAGCCTTATCTGCCAGCACAAAGATCAAGGCGTTGTAGCAGACCCTCAAGTTCAATAGCTCGCTTGAGGTCGATCAGATGGCGTCGAGTCCAGCTTGTCGCGAACGCGCTGGAATGCTAGAAGTTCAGAGTATGGATTTGGGTATAGACAGTAGCACATGTAGTGAGAAAACGCGATCAACGCGATTGACTTAACTGCAGCGGGCGTTTATTCCAGACATGATTTTAGGAGGTAGTTGGGAGTTTTTCTAGATAGTCATCCTAGATTCGTAGACCCCATGGTTTTTCTATATTCAACAGTTTGGTCTTCTGCAGTATAAAAGACTCTCGCTCTCACCAAGAATTCGATTTGTCGTGAGCCGCAAGCAATAGATGCCACCCCTGCCCTTTGCACACGAAAAGCTGGAGCTGACTGCAATATTTTCAGACTCAGATTGAGCTATACGCAACAACTACATCACATCACATGCACCACCGTAATCAACTCACTGCAACGTCCCCACATCACAGACACGGAAGTTTCAACATCACATCAAGCACGAAACCACATCACCTCTACGAACCCACAAACAATACAGCAACAAATTTGCATTAGCTTCAAATAAACTAAACATCTGCAGTCACTCTGCGACCGATCCTCTTTAACAAATGAACAAAAACACAAGGAAAAAAACCCATCCATCGACTCCGCGCAAGCACGCTTAAACAGCGCGCTTAGCGACAGCAGCCTGGCGGCGCTGCACAGCGCCCGCGCGCTTGCTGTAGCCGTAGCCCTCGCCGGCACCGTAGCTGTTGTCCTTGGGCGCCTCGGGGTACGAGGGCGTGGCAGAGGGAGCGGGGGTGGAGGTGTAGGCGGCGGGGGTGGGGGTGGGGTAGGAGTCGT